>BMAW01068247.1:16575-29641 GCA_019974015.1 Nephila pilipes
ACCAAGTAGTTTAATGTAGTTAGAGGAAGTATCTTCATTCCATACAACCAACTGAAGAATTTCATTCACAGTAACTGTTCTCTGACGGCAAGTCTTTATCCTATATCTCATTTCACTTCTCATTAATTGCATATCATTTGTTATATTACTTATATTTCAATAATTTCAATTTCTTTCTATCTTCATCTACATTACATGATCACATTTCATTTTGATCGGGATTAAATTGCAATTTTATGCAATTTAACTCGATAAATGTCACCAAGGATAGTGAAGAGAAAACTGATAATAGTTCAACATCATAATGTTAGCATTTTTAATTAAGATTTAATCCTCTAGGATTAGAAAACGGAATAAAAATTATCAATCTGATTTAAAATAAAGCACATTTTTAACAAGAATATTTAATATATATTAAACACCACTTGGGAAAAACTATCCCCCTTAAAACTACAAGCACTTATATTCTGTCATAAATTATTTTTCCTTTTAATATAAAATTGGAAAAAAGTCAAAGCTAATATTTTGTTTCAGATGGAATTTTTTCTTCTTTTATTTAATATGCTTTAATGAATGGGTAACATCACTTAAAACTTTTTCTAGTATATTATTTCAGCCTGTTAAAGTTAAATAATTTCTTTACACATCCATCCCGAAAATTCGGATTTAAACTTTTCTTTACATTAGCTCTTTTTAAGATAGTCACGAATTTTAAATTAGGATTTCACAGACAACAGTTTCTCCGATTTAAAAATTATGAAAAAACAGAAATTCTTTTTTCCTTAGGAATATGTTTTTTTTCTTTCTCGGTTTCTAAATGAAAAGATTCAAAACGTTTTCTTCCTAGGTGGCTGCGAATAAGACTCGAATCTACTTTTTTTAATCATATTTTTCTGTTAAAACCTTTTTTTTTCTTCTGAATTATGAAAAGAAAGAAGACCTGGGAAATGAAAATAAGGTAATTTAAATTCAATTAAGTGATGCTGAAGTAGTTTACTGTTTTATTTTATAACGGCTGAATTTTTTTTTAAAAAAAATAATTCTAAATATCCGACGGGGTATATCAATATTTAAATATTACTAAGAAATAACCGAGACATTTGGATAAAATTTATTCTGCTTGATAATTAATTGTTATGTACATAACAATGTAAATTACAGCTATTAATGTTGATTATTCGTTTTGAGGAAGCCGTAGAAAAAGTAACGCGGAGGATCGTAAAGTTTTAATTGATACTAAAAATAATGGAGGTAGAAACTTAATATTTACACACGCACACGCACACACACACACACACACACACACACACACACACACATATATATATATATATATATATATGCATGTGGGGGGCTATTATTAAAAATTCTCCACTTAGTCACAATCCTGAGTTATATATTTCTCCCCTTGCTTCCTGATTTTCCGTAGGGTGTCATTGTAGATAATTCGCTAGATTAAACTCTATCTACTCCCTATGCGGTTTACTTCAATCTACGGCTTCCTGAAAGCGAACAAATCAACATAAATAGGTGTAATTGTAGATCCTTATGTACATAATAGGTAATTATGTACATAAGGATCTATTAATATACTGAATGAATTTCATCCAGGTATCTGGATAATTTATAAGTAACAATTAAACATTAGCTGTACCATCTCATATAATAAAGTCATTTACTACTTTTTATTCTAATTCTCTTCAACATTACATATTATTGAATGAAGTAATTTACTTTAACAGTAAAATTAGATAGGAATGAAAACACTATGACACAGTATTATGAAAACATAATATGTTTCTACATATAACACTCATTTTCGTACTTCAATCTTAATTAATTGCTCAATGTTTGTTTTTCTGATTTAATAATTACGAGCTAAAAACGCAAACATAAATGATTAGGGATTCATCCTGTTTCCCATTGTAAATCTGAATAAAATGTTCCAGTATTTCGAAATAATATTTTTATACGTCCTGTCAATTACATAGACCATAATGACCTATAAAAGAAATCTTTTGTTATTACAGTTTCAGTTGTTCAAATAAGACGTGAATTGTGATTTATAGCACTAAATGGCAAACGATTCTTAGAAACATGTCATATAGTAAATTTATAAAAATAATTATAAACCTAAATGATTCTCTTCAGAATATAGTAGGGAAAATGATAAAAAGTTAAATAGGTGAAACTAACTTGAATAAATTTCGATGCGTATGAGTTCCTGACAAAAACAAGAGAATTTGTTACTTTACCTGAAAAGGTTGATTCAGGTAAAAATATATCAAACTTAAATCCCTTATTCCAGTTCTTATATGAGTTTAATTCATGTACATGACGTAATGAAATTAAGTGTTGTGTGTGTGCGCGACTCGTGAGTGCGATATGTCTGAGTGAGTGTCTCCGTATAAGTAAGCGTGTATGTTGTACCCAATTGCTCAATGTATGATAGTTACAAAGAGAGAGAGAAAGAGATTTTTCCTCCTTAAAAATGCGAATCACGTTTTCGATCGTCAAACGGGAAATGATTCAAAGAGTCCAGGAGAAACTATTAAAAATTAAAAATAATATGTTCCATGATCGTGAGGATCATGTATCACTTTAATACTGTCCCTCATTGAAAATCTTTCGTGGAAAGATTTGAGGTTGAAAAATTATAATATAGTGTTTTGTTTTTCCTGATCCGGGTATTCATCTTTATCAGAGACTCAGCATTTTTCAGGAGTTTGTTGACTGTCATTCGGATTCACTGATAAATGTCCCGTATAAATGATATTTTACATTATAATTTTTTTTGTTTTGCAACAGTTTTTAATTGTATATTTGATTTTCTCGCAGGAATCTTAAATTGTTTTCATAGAGTATCGGTGTTTCGTAGGAACAGAGATTGAGAACCATGGTCTTAATACCTCTTACGATATTCGAATCTTAGAAATTAAAGAAAATTGAATTTTCGGTAGGAGTTACAGATTTCGTCTTCGTATTTTATGGAAATTTTACAACAGGATTTCCATGCCGAATCTCGATCTCATTTTCTGACTGTAGGATAAAAATAGATTAGTAGAAGTATCTAAAGGTGTGGTGGCATACTATACATATTCGTCTCTTGTGTCATAGCTAAACTCATTGTACTAAGACTAAAAGCCAATAAGTCGTTCAAGAAGACGTTACACAATTTTCACGCACTATATTTATTGACAAATTGCTAGTACAACGACTAATATAACCGGCTCTCCCCAAATATCGCCTAAATATATTAACTTGTTCACCAATATCAAACTAACAGAGTCTTAGCTACCAATACCGTAAAGTAGAAGCTGTCTCGACCTCTAGATTTCTATAAGCTGTCGTTAATTCGTAACAATTCTCGACTCCGTCATCGACTCCGGAACAATTGCCAAACGCTAGAACCACTCGACCTCTATCGTGTGTCTCAAGCTTAGCTTATATATTTCCTATCTCCCTCGCTTCACTTTATTTCTACCTGCTTGTAATTTAAATATTTAAGTTTTATTTTTTGTTGGGCAAAGGTTGTTTAGAAAAAGTACTCAATCTCAATTAAAAGTCCCCAAGGTTAGTGAAGAGAAAACTGCGAATAGTCCGACATCACAAAGGTCACATCCTCATATTGACAATGATAGTCAGTTGAAGTAATGGAGTTATAAATTATTACATTAAACTGAAACGAGTCTGAAACTTATTTCGATGCGTGTTGTGGGAGTTTGAAAAAGGACATATCAGATCAGGTGTTATCCAGAAATAGTTCGGAAGTACAAAAATTTTCGTTAGTGGGAAAATATATATATATATAATGATTTGAGTTCATAGTTTGAAATTACTGTAATAGAAAAAAGTTTTCTCTCTGAATTTTGAAAATTTCTAATTTTTTTTATTTCGGTTTTTGCTACCGACTGAAATTTTTAAATATTATTCTCACTGAATTTTTATTTATTTAATTCAAAACTTTATAATAATATTTTGTTGAAATTAATGATAATAAGATTTGCTCGATGCTTTTGAATTACATCAGAGAGTAAAATAAAAATTTACGAACAAAATTAGACATTTTAGATTTTAAACAAGTTTTATAAATTTCCACAAATCACTTGCATTGTTTTACATGGAAACATTAATAATAATCTGAGGATGCTTAGTACTATTTAAACGTATATTTAATTATTTTACAGGTAAAAAAACTTCCAATTAGCCGTTCTATCGTAGAACGTGTCTTCAGTGGAATCAAGACTTGATCGATTTGAATAGCACTGACCACAAAATGAATGATCCATTTGGCTTATACAGCCATAGTATCATAAAAAATACTATTTTTAATATTTTTGAATAAATTTATAACATCACATACTAACAACTATCTATCGCAACCCTGAGAATTATGCATCAAATAAATTGAGCATCGTTTGAAATACCATTTCTCCCCTTCATTTAACATTTCTAGATAGTTTTGGTAAACTGGAGATGTTGACAATGTATTAATTCAGTGATAATACATAATACATTATAATATTTTAATTTAAATGCAAGCGGAAGACAAAATGGTTAATACGATTCAAACTGGTAATAAAGCCACTTGGAGGTTTCAGAGTTCATTTCAAAGTTAAATAAGAAACAACTCTGCTAGTTTGAGAAGCAAATTAAGAAGCTACAATAGTGCAAAGAGAGGAATATGTCGGATAACCTCTCTTCAGGATGAGAATATCACTGTTTGCATCTCTTTCTTACTGGGACAGTCGTTATTATTTTGATTTGATAAACTTGCTTTTCGGAAGGAATTGAAGAAATCTTATGCACTGTTGATTGTGATAGGTTTCCAATGCTATTCCGCAATATGTAATGATTTTTTTAAAAAAAATCGTGTATGGTTCATTCAAGAATCACAGAGTATTTAGAAACCTGGAAATGTAAAGTTATGCGGCCACGAATGGCTTTATTATTCTCACTAGTGGTTGTAACACCTGCAAACGAACTTTTTTGTTTCATATGTTTATTACACATGGGGTTCCGAAACTCATAGGCCAAAATTTAGGGGGTGACAGAAATCGTATAAACCAGCATTTTTCACCGTACAAGACATAGGTGGAGTGGAAGTGGTAAACCGCTAGACGGCGTTGTTATGGAAAGCACAAAGCTGGAGTTTTCTTAAGCATCATAATTTTTACTGTGAATTTCAAGAGACACGATGACGTACAGTAATCAGGAAAAGGCTACGCTTCCTGAATTCTATGCTAAAAAGAGATAATGATGAGTAAGCAAACTCGAGCTTCATGTTTTTCATTACAGTGTCGTCTAACGGTTGACCGCTTTCTCTCTACCTGTGCACTGTATGGTGTTTAGATGCTTTGTATCACCCCTTAAATTTTTACTCGTGAGTTTCGAAACACTATGGATTAATATTATGCATTTTTTCTGTTCTTTATCATAAAATATTTTTTCTGTTTATGTGCCTGGTCAGTAAGAGGAAAGAGGGTTAGATGTAACTTGAGTCAACAGACTTTGAAATTGTAACCTTTCTTTCATTACATTTGACTTATAAA
This sequence comes from Nephila pilipes, assembly GCA_019974015.1. Lineage (NCBI taxonomy): Eukaryota > Metazoa > Arthropoda > Arachnida > Araneae > Nephilidae > Nephila > Nephila pilipes. The sequence continues at coordinate 22,128 of BMAW01068247.1, forward strand.
AAACGATGTAAAGCTTTAATCATAAAACAAAATTATAAAGTTGTGTCTCTTTTACATTGCTCGTTTTGCTTATCGAAATTAATTTATCGAAAAATATAAGAAATCGGCTATACCTATAATATGTGCGAAAAAAGTGTTGCGCAAAATTTTAAATTTAAAAGTTAAATTTTGAATGAAAAATGAACATTTTCTTAAAACCTAATTGAGGAACTATAGTATTAATAACCACATTTTTTACTCTTTTTAAAGATTCTTTATACTCATCACAATTCCGTTTGGAAGGAAGAGAAGCCCATTTAACCATCAACAAGCTATTCTTTCTTAAATTATAATAATCAGTATTTTGAATAATAAACTACCTTAGCAGAATTTAAAAGGTAACATTCAGAAACATTTTAAACATTATTATCTGCAGTCTATGCTTCTATTTTCCAATAAATGTTTCATACAAACCTTATCAATGATTTCTCTTGAGCAATTAAAGGCTAAGCATCATTTGTGGCGATGTTTTTATCCCCAGAAAGTCTTGAAGATTTGTTAAGTAAGCATGGAAAATGTGTTTTCTAATTGTGGACCCTTTCCTATTGTTAAACCGAGATTAGAAAACTGAAATCCTGTTAAATGGAAATACCTTTGGGGTGTTTGATCAAGAATTCTCTATCACCTAAACTTTTCTACCTCTTTTCCTTCGAATTAGATAATCAGCTCAACAATTGATTTGAATACAAATGACTTACTTAAACTTTGATTTATATAAACTTTGGAGAATTGATTTAATGAGAATTTCGAGGAAATCGCGTTAAAGATTTATAAAAATGCTTAGGTCGAAACTGCAATTGTTAAAGTGAGAGAGGAGGATAAAATTTTTCCAGATAAATGAATTTGAAAGTGGATTGTTAAGAAATGCGAGATAGTTGTGTAGTCATTATACACACCAGTGAAGCTATAATTAGTGCAGGAATATATAAGGCTCTAAATAGAGAGCTTACGTTGGAGAGTTCTAGGAAAAGGAAATTTTATAGAATACTTTTTTTTATGAAATTTCCCTTTTAAATAGATCTAGGAAGATACGAAGTGTTTCAAAAAGTACCCGTATGAGGATTGGGTATCTTACTTTTATATTATTCATTGAACGTTTTCTTTTTTTTTTCTAAGTAATGCACGAGCATGACGCTCTTCACAGCTTAAAAATTGTCCATAAGTTTAATTGTCTATGAAGTCATCTTCGCATTCTTTGGAGAAGATTCAACAGAAGAGAGCATTATTTTAACTATCTCTTGGCTTGAGATGTATATTTAGAGGTTCCGATCTCATCAAAGGTGAAACATCGATGCAAAATCACGACTACACCTCAATGCGGCTGTGGTCAAAACCAACCTATGAATCAGTGTCAAAGTGCTTTTAGTGCTGCTTACAAATCCAGAGCACAATGGTATCAACATTTGTAAAACGCGTCTTCTGTAAGAAAAAAGATTATTTTTGAACAACCTTGGTAAAGCTTTCTATAACGAATAATGCAACTTCTCAAGTCGAAAATTGCACACTTATTAATAAAAAGTGATAATAATTAATAGGACCTATAAAATGACTGTATTATATGCCTAATGAAACATGCACTTTTATTTTATTAATATAATTACAAAATATAAGGCAATATGTCATGACATTTTTCGTTTATTAGAAGTACCTCCCACAAATCTCTAGCTGGTTGCCATCAGACTATTTCTTCCATATCTCCGTGCGGAATGAGCTTTCTTAGGCCACGAATTAGCTCTCTCCTTCAGTTTATAATATTTTCAATAAACATTGCTGAAATAAGTTACTAAAATTCTAATGCACATGATTTTATTTACAAGTAGCTAATATTTGAATTTTTCCCATTTATAGGAAAAGAATTGGAATATCAAAGAAGTGTTACACGAAACAAGTATGTATTGAAAAAGATATTACAATATTTAACGAAATGTAAAAATAATGTCTAATTTTCTCTAAAAAAGTGTGGAAAAATGATAATTAAAAGGTTTCTTAGCATTGCGAAGTTAATAATAAAAAAGTTATCCTCATCAAATGATAAAAATCACCCTGAAAAACAATACGAAATATATCTTAAGTAAAATAATCAAACATTATCTAAATGCGAAAGTATCAATTATACCATTCATAGGTCCACTATATTCTCATAGCATTTCACAGGGTTGTTACATCTATCAAAATGATATAAAATGAGGGCAATATTATTAATTACATTACATATTGCATTGTAGTAATATGCTCATTTTTATGAAAATCAACTATTTTCTTTTTCTTGCTGTGCCAAATAATTAATTCAATAAGGTTTTGCTAATTTTCACTAAAAATTATCTTATATATTAGTTCTTTAAGGTATTTGAAATTCAAAAGCGTTCAAAAAGAAACCCATTTTACTTTCATGCTTATAAAGATTAATGAAATTCTCCATTTAACGATTCAAAAAAATTGTTTAATAAGCAAAAAAGAACTCTTAGCATATTGAAATACTTGTCAAATACAAGTTTATTGGTATTTCGAATGAATTAAAATAATTATCAAATTACTTAAGCGAAAATCATTTGACTTAAACTATAGTACATAGTAAAAAATAAAAATAAATAAATAAATTATACTTAGATGTAGCCTTAAAGTCCATTCTAAAATTTTGTGGTATGTAACATTACGTATTTGTTTTTCTCAGTTAGAGATACCGAACATCAATTCAAAATGAAATTTTTAAGTTTCCAGAAGCTCCTTCTATTTACCACTTGAGTAAATTACAAATATGAGACAATTTTAGTATATTTTAAACTAAAATAAGTAGTATTGTTAAAAGTTTATCCTTCACTCTTCATTCACTTGTTCCTTACACTACCTTCGAATAAATCAAATGCACATGAAATCATATTTGATTCAATATCTTTATACTTTCTTCCAAGCGTTTATCAATATGTAATAATATTAATAATAATATGTGTATGCATATATAATAACAATGGCGTAATAATATGTATGTTTAATGCATACTCTAATAATGTATGGATATTGTATATATATGTGTGCATATATCAATAATATTAATGTGTAACTCTTCATATATATGTGGCATGCATATATAATAACAATATTAATATATGTATCTAATAATATAATATATATATAACATAATATAATAATATATATATGTATAATATATAATATATATATATATATATATGTATATATGCTTGCGGGGACGTGGAATTGATAAAATATTAACGGGACTGTGATGCCACAGAAAAGTACGCTTGTACGCAGATACTGGCGAAATGCAAAGAACCATTTAATGGAAGCCTCGGTTTCATTGATGCCTTTTGTCAAATGAAAATAGATCCAGTATAGCCATGACCTTTGTTCACATTTGGGTTTTTTTTTTTTTTTGTGTCTTCGTTGGAAAAAAATGATAGAGTTTACAAATTGTTACATGAAATTTCACATGAAATTTAGAAACATTATACTGAAAATTATGATTTATTGAAAGTGTATGACAATGAATCTTTATCGCATGCTTGCAGGTTTTAAGTAGTCTAAGCATTTTTCGTAGATGGCCGAAGACATTGAAAGTTCATACCCCGGACACTCCACGTCAAAAAAAACAGATAAAAAAAATATCAAATAATCAGTAATTTGTTTGGATGACCTTCAGCTGTCTTTGGCTGAGATTAATAAGAATGGAATTGACAAAGAATCTATAACAGCATGGATTTTACTTAACAGTTTCAACATACTTCTTAAACGTTTGTGCTGAAATGGTGCCTAAAATTTTCACATTTGACAAAGCTCTCTAAAATGTGTTTGCACTAACACTTTGAAGGACATTGAAAATTATCTCTAAAATTATAGGGAAGGATAGTTTGACAGATCGTGTTTTTTTAAATATGATCCTGGACGAAGAACCATTTCTTGTACTGAAAAGGCCCATCTTCTTAAGAGCCAAATAAATGGGCAAATCAAAATTCAAAGCAACATTAGGCTTTTTTCGATGTTCATGGGATTGTGCACCTTACTGGTTTCTTGAAGGTTAGACATAATCAATATTACTAACTACAGCTTCTTGCTGAAATCAGAGAATATAAGGATAAAATGGCCCGAATTGCTTGACGGACATGTCATTCTGCATCTGTCAAAGGTTTCTAGCCAAGTACTTCCTGTCCGGTTTTTAGAACATCCTCGCCCGTACGACTTCTATCTATTTTCTAAGGTGAAATCTATATTTTAAAGGAACAAGATTTGTGTCGTTGTAGCTATGAAAGAAAGCTGGCACAAAGAAACTACAACAGATGACTTTTAACTGTTCAAACAATGGAAGAGTCCATGAAGTGCTATGAGGATAAAGAAAGGGTGTGATGCTATTGAAAATGAATAAAAGCAAATACATAAACATGCAATGTTTTACAGCATCAGTCTTGTTATTTACAATAGCCTCATCTTTGAAGTTTATCAGCAATAAGTTTGCTCTTAGTATTATTTATTTTTTTGTAGCAAAGGTGTTATATCATACATTGCATATTATTAAAGCATTAGGGGCAAAAAAAGTTTAATTTATTTTTTCTTTAAAAAATGCTTTTACTAAAAGATTCATAGTTCACTATATGATATAAAATGATTTTAAATTCTTTTTTATACATTTGGCACACACACACAAGTTATTTATTTATTTTATTAACATATTAAGTATAATCAAAATAAATAAATAACTCTCTAAAGAGAGAATTATGCAAGATATTTATTTGGTCACTATTTTGTTAAAATTAAAAAATAGTTTTTCTTCAGTACAAATTAATTAAAAGCGATGGGGTGTCTTTCTCCCTTTAAATTCAATTGTATTTATATTTCTAAAATGTGAGAGTATATCATGTAGTAATGTAAGATTAAATTTCTATCGAAATCTATGAAGACTCATTTGAGGATCAAAAATGCAAAGAACAAATCAATTTTAAAGAAACAGTTCTTCAAAACAGAGCAACAGAACTGGTATCACTTCATGCAAAAAAAGTAAATCCCATTTCAAGTTACTTTGTCCTAAAGTAGCTTAGCTGAAAAGAAGGTTATATATAATAGAAGAGAAACTGAGCTATCGATCGTGTCTGCATATTTTTCAATGTTATTAAAAAATTTAAGGTATTATGTAAAATATTAAATTTCAACTGATCATATTTGATTAAATAATTAATTCAATATTTTGTCATAACTTCAAATAAGAGAAAAATTAAAAGAAAATCTTTTAATAATAATTTTAAGAGTATAAAAAAGTAAATCCTCTATTTGAGGATAATTTGACCATACAACAATTTTCTACTGATTGAATCTCTGATATTCAAACCCAAGAACAAGTTGTAATATATAAAAGAATTCAGGGGTGATAATTTTTTTTCAACTTCATACTAAACATCAAGTCTTCTTTCATTTCATGAAATTTATAAATTCTTGGAAATAAATATAGAGCTCGTTTGATCACCAAGAAGAATAAAATCCTGATAGGAAGGAAAAATATATTAATGAAATATATTCATACTATTTGTTTTCGTTACATGAACTTGTTCGTACTTATAATCCTTTAAAAAAATATTTTAGTTTTCTCAATGAATGCAATATAACTGAGACGTTTCATATAAAGTATGTGCATTAATCAGAAAACGAATTCTGGAAGAAGCTATTATTAATAAAATAATCCATGTTTAGTGTCTTTTTTATAAACAAAAAAATTTGATTTTGCCTTCCAACCTATTTAAGTCAATTAGTACTACAAAACTCTTCCAGACTCATTGCTTTTGTGTAAAATAACATTTTTTCAAAAATCTTATATACAATTATTTTAGGGAACGAATGTTCAGATAATGGAAAGAATATTTATATTATTGATCCAAGTCAATCATAGGTCAATGAAAATAACTTGTAGTTATGATCAGGTTAGCAACGTTTAAGATAATAATTTAAAATTGCTAGGACTGTGAGTGTAGTATGACCTTTTCTTAGTTAAATTGAGCAGGACAGTAATGTTCTTAATGTTATCTTGATCTAGCGCAAGTATTAATTAACAAATCAATCAATGTAATCGGATATCTTCTTGTGTGTGAGCATTTTTTAATCAGAAACCTATAATAAATATGTATAAAAGACCAGAAGAGGAAATCAATAATGATTTTGGAGACGAATGCAGTTCTCAGGACATTCACTTATTCATATATTACTCGAATAAACTTGTTTTCCACAGAAAGGCTTACACGTCCATGTAGATTTATATGCCATTTAGGGGTAAACGACATTATCGATGCACGCGGCCCACCTATAACTCTTAGAACCATTAATCTAGGTTATATCCCTCCCGGGCTTTTACGCTGTCAATGTACAACTTCTCCACCAACGACCAAAGCAATTTATATTTATTGTAGCACGAAGACTGAACCTCAAAAAGTCCAGCAAGTTTCTCGAACTTTTAAATGGAGAGCTTTCGATGAACCCATTTACGTTTTAAATCAATAAAAATTACGAAAAATACTAAATGTAGATTTTTCAGTAGTGGTATGTGGAATGCTCGATGGATGTGCCGTTAATTTATGTATTGAATTAAAAATATGTTTTGGTTTTGAGATAGAGGTCGTTAGAAGTTGATGAAAAAATATTCTCACGAATGGCAGAGTGTTTTTCTGGATCACATAAGCTCAATTTGTGTTTGTTGATCTTTCAAAATATTCATATATTTTCCGCAATATTTCGAGTCAAGAAGATAGGAAATATGTTTTTGAAATTGCTTGCATGAATTTATGAATTAGATTTTTCTCGCTACTATTTTTTTTTTATTTACAATTGATATACTTTCCTGTTAGATACAACCATATATATCCTTTATCAATATAGTTATTATGCAAAATAACTGTAAAAGACAATTAAATAGCAACTTAGTATTGCCTGCGATTTTTTTATTCATTAACAAATATTTTATTGGTTATACAGTTACGTACATTAATAATTTAGACTATGTATGAATAGCAAGGTACCAAGGCGTTATGGCAGTTTCCGTTTTGGGACAGGTTTATAGTATTATAGGTTCGGGCTTCCTGATTTTACTTCCAAAGATTAAAGATAAATGTTTATAGAGTGACGGGGGATTTTTTTGACCACTATCTTGGCGCACGGACGTACACGGATATGTATGTATGTATGTAACAATATATTATGTATAATAATAATAATAATATATATATAATATGTATATGCATATGTATATGTGTATGTATATGTATAGCTAACTATAATAATGTATATGTCTTGGCATAATATATGTATATGTATGTATGTGCGTATGTATGTGTGCATGTATGTATATATATATGTATATGTATGTATGTAATGTTGACATGCAATATGTATATATATGGCATAATAATAATAATATATTATGTATATCCATGTATGTGTTATATTTTTTATATGTATGTATAATATGTTTATGTATAATATGTATT
>BMAW01068247.1:34280-50827 GCA_019974015.1 Nephila pilipes
TATGAAAAATTGAGCATGAAAAAGGTTTTTCCCAAGGGTGCCATGATTGTTGATGGAACAAAAACAGCAACGAGTCGATTCAGAAAGCTGTTTATCGTATTTACTCGCAACAAAAAGATTTCTTGCGTCGTTACTGACGCAGGACGAAACATGGATACATCATTACACCCAGAGTTCGAAGCGGCGTATCTGGAGTGGCGCAGTAAGCTGGCGAAGCGTCACTGAAGCGTCTGGAAAACGCAGCAGTCAGCGTGTTTTTGGGATATCGCATGGAGTGATTTATGCACTCCTCGAAAAAGGTAAATCGATCAACAGTGATTATTATATTGATTCTTCTGGTGCGTTTCGGGTGGAGGAAATCGCAAAAAACGACCGCACATTTCAGAGAAAAAAAACCTTTTTCACCAAGACAATGCACCCTGCCACAAGTCGATGAAAACAATGGCAAATGAACGAATTGGCTTTGTCTATCATACTGCCAGATTGCCCAGTGACTCATTCGGTCTTTGTGATCTTAAAAAATCTCCAGGGAAAAAGATTTGGGCTCAATTAGGAGGTCATCGTTGAAACACTAGGTTTTGAAGCGAAAGATATTTTTTATAAACATGGTATTGAAAAATTGGAAAAGCGTTGAACGATTGTATAAATACTCAAAAGGTGATTATAGTGATGAATAAAAAAATTTCAAAAAAATAGCTTGGTCGTTAGTCGACTTGACTGTGATCCATGTGTTATGCAAGATACTTATATCTTGAATCAAACACAATTTATCTTCATAGAACTTAAAGAGGTGGTCATATATATATATATATACATACATATATATATGTATATATGTATGTGTGTGTAAATTTGCTGCATAAGCAAATTATCTTTGAATCATTTGAATCAGTCTTACTTTATAAAAAGCCCTAAAATACTTGTTGAAATTCAAAAATATTCTTTGGGAGAATTACAATTGCATAAGCAAGTTTTTTATATATTATGTGCACTTAATATAAATTCTTTTTTCGGTTTCTAATTAATATCTAATAAAAATGCAAGAATTTTAGAATCAATTCATACATGTAAAAATAACAAAATAAATTAGATTTAAGAAAAAGCATACAATAAATGTAAAATAATTCCGTTTTTGATTCTGTTTTTGTTTGGAAATCGAAAATGAAACGGACAAAAAGTAGACCTACCAATCGGACTGTTCATTCCAGTTTGTAATAATTTACCCTAATATTTATCGTCTCTGAACCTGCTTTATTAAGTCTACAGGAACACCTGTGGATCTACCGAAACAGGTCTTCTATTTCGATCTGCTTTTCCAGGTCTTTTGCTCCCCTAGGAGAAAAATCTCGTTTGGAGTTATTCTCCTTCGCTATAGTTCCCCTGGAGCAGTTTGACCCTGTCCTTTCGTTGTTATTATGTTTTTCCGATAGTGAACCTTATCGGAATCTCATCATTATGTTCATCAGTTAATGATTCTATTCGGGGAACTTTGTGGGAGAGGGGCAAGGGTGTGTGTCGCTAGCACTGTTCGTCGCTTCAGAGGTTCGGCAACTAATGAGAGAATGGTTTCGGTGCTCATTTGCCAGTTTCTAGCGCGAGTACATATTCTGAGAAAGCAAAGTGAGGAAGCTGCTTCAGTTCAGAACAGTTAAGAGCAGGTTTCTGGTGGATCGCAGCTTTGGTGATCTTGCTCTTTTTGATGAACTAGTTCGAAAGATCTGGTCGGTTTTTTTTATCCCCATCACTAGCAATAATTCAAAAATGACCAAACTATAGACACACATATAAACACCTCACAGTATCTGCATAACTGTATTCAAATATATGCAAAAAATTTGTACCTTTAGCTAACTTATTAAACTGGTTGCTCAAATATCCTTTAATAGTGTGACAAATCATTTCCTTAACCTTCAAATCATTAATCTGCTTTCCTCAGCTTTTAATAATTCACAAAGGACACGAATTTATATATCTATTACCTTTTTTGTAATCAATATTGCGTTTCGAAAATAATTTATGTGTGCAAAGAATTATGGTTGGTTGGTTGGTTAAATTTCTGGCACTGAATCATCTTGGGATATAATGTGTCTAACACAAGATTAAGATATTAATTTTTTTTAAAGCGAATTAAAAATTATCTATGATAGTGTATTATAAAAAGTAAAATTATATAAATGAAGTGAAACTAATGTCATTTAAAAATTTAAATATATTTGGTTGGGGATTTTCCCCAACCAAGTCTATTAAAGAAAGATTATATGAATTAAAATGTTTAAAACGGACAGAGTTAAAAACAGAGCATTCGATTAAAATATGTTTCATTGTAAGAGGACAGACACAATGATTACACATTGGGAGGCTTTCTCCCAAGGAAAGGTGTCTATGCGTTAATCTTGTTTGTCCTATTAGTAGACGTGTCATAACAACATCATGTTTTCTACACGAAAATGGATTCCATTGAGAAATGATTGGTTTTATATGATGCAACTTGTTATCCATCTGTAGGTTCCATTGATCCTGACAGTGGTCATAAATAGCCGTTTTAATGCATTTTAATATATCACAGTATGGAATGGTGGAAGAAAAAGTACTGGATGCAAATTTCGCAGCGTTATCAACTTTTTCGTTTCCCTTAATACTTACATGAGAAGGAATACAACAAAAAACTATTTCTATAATTAAGGATTTTAAGCTGTCAATTATTTTTAAAGTTTTAATGATCAAAGGATGAGATGAATATGTTGGGTGACTTAAAGATTGTAAAGCCCTCATGGAATTCCTTAAGAAAATAAAGTTATTCCCATGTCGATTTGATACATTGTGCTTTAAAAATGGCATAAATTTCAGCAGTAAATACTGAATATGTGCGATGAAGTTGAAAACTTTCTATTGAGTCATTTATTAAAAAGAATTACGAGAAATATTTCTAAGAAATCGAGAAAAAACAATTTATTAAAATATCAAAACTTATAGAAGTAAGTGGTAGAAATTTTAAGATATTGAAATATAAATAAATATTAAACTTCTAAATAATTATTTGTATAAAAACAAAGTTTTTATCACAAAAGTATATTTGATATGTGCGCAAATACGATGAAAAAAAATATTTTCATATAAATATCTAAAAACAATTGCACACTAGGTGCCGTTTTCCCGTAAAATAGACACAAAGTTTAATTATTTATGATTCTAAAGTAGAACGAATAAACCCTTCAAAAATATTCAAAATGCAACACATCTCACAAAACGCTCAAGCTATGTTCCAAAATAGCCTTCTTTAAGGTTATGGTAAGGAAAAACCATTGAATCTCCCTTAACAGCTGTCATATGCATGTTAGAGCAATTTTGAATAATTTATTTTTGATTAGACTCAAATTTTATATGCGACACAGGCACTATCTTCCTTTGAATTTTCCTCGAATATTTAGGTTCAGTTACTCATGGTTAAAATCTAGCAGGTAATGGGAAAGAAAAAAAAATGTTAGTGGTAAATTCAAGAAAGTGACAGATACCTTGAGGCGATAAAAATTCAAACACACAGGTGAACCTGGTATTTTATGTGATGTTTTTTTTATATATATTTATGATTTTTTTATGTTTCGTATGACGTCAAAAGAACGGTATTAAACTTCATTATATTTTTAATTTTTGAAAAATAATACTCAAAAGAATTCTTTCATATTTCTTCTTTTAATTTTATTAGTCCTTGTCCTTGTAAGTTAAAATAGAAATATAAAAAAGCAGATTACATTTGTAGCGTTTCCATAGCAATATATATATATATATATATATATATATATATATATATATATATATTACTGAGGTGGTTTTAATTGTAGAGCTCTTTTCTTGAATGATGTTAGCCTTAACTAAAAGTTTCTATACCGGTAAATTAAGAATTTTAACTTCAAATTGATATTTGTAATTCTACATTTTCCTTACAAACGTAATGCGGTAAATTATGTGATAACTCTAATGCGTTTTTTTGCTGATTGAACAGATGTGAAAATAATTACTTAAACACTTGATTTTTTTTTAATAGTAGAAAAAAATGAAATAAATTTTTAAGCAAACAACATTATGCATTTCTTAATGTTTTATAACATAAAATTAAAAACAAAATAAAAATATTAACTTTTTTACATTTCAATTCACTTGTGTTCTAAATTTGGAGAATTTTCCGATTTGTTCGATTATCTCTATCTACAGGACAGATTCTAATGAAAGTTGGTTTGTACACAAGTTTTATATAGAACAAAAAATAACCATTCAACAGTTATAATATAATAAACCATTCAACAGATCATGCGTAACACTCACAGGAGTCGCAAGGTATGAAAAGCAGTTGCAGAATAGAGCAAAAAAACGGGTTAATATGGGTATAGTCACCTCTTATAAATATACAGACCTCGCACCGTGTTTTTATGCTGGAAATATGGAAGTTTATGAGTATCTGTGGCAAATGGTCCCCCTCGTTCAGCAACGCTGTTTTCAGGTCTCCGATGGTTCATGAGGAGGGTTGCAAATTGCAATTGCACTCCTCGGAGCACTCCAGATATATTATATACGCTTGAGGCCAGGAGATCTGACTGACCAATCCATCCGGCGAATATCCTCAATTTTCAGAAATTCATCGACCAGATTAGCTCTTTATGGCTTTGCGTTGTCATCCATTAAAAGGAATCAAGACCAACTGCACCCCTGAAAAGACGAACATAGGGCTCCAAGACCTCATCCCTCTATCTCTCATCTGTCACAGTGTCCCTTTCTAAGACATGGAGGTGTATGCGGCCATCCAACATAATACCTACCCAAACTATCAAGACTCCGCTGCCGTAATATTCGATTTCTCAGACAGTGGAGGGCAAGTAGCTAGCTGTTCCCTGGTTCTCTACATATAAAAAATATGGCGGAAATCACTGGTTAAATTAAACTAGGACTCATCACTGAAGAGAACTTTCTCCCATTGATCTATGCTCCAGATTCTATAATCTCTGCAATATTTTAAGCGGATCCTCGCTTTCGCAGGACGCAAAAAACAGGGTTTCTTGCAAACAGCCCTCTTTCACGAAGTCTTTTGGAAACAGTGGGAACAACGGGTTCCTGTGGCCGCATACAACTCATGAGAGACCTGAGAAGCTATAGCATCACTGTTACACCTCGCTATGGCAGACAAATGGTTATCTTCTCTGGCCATCGTAGCTCTTAGATAACCTTGCCCAGACTTTCTCTCAACAAATCTGGTATCCGCAATTTTTTACCTTATGTTGGATACGACGCTGGGAGTTAAATCAAATTATCTACAAATCTGGATTTGAGACAGGCCAGCTTCTAGCAAACTTACAAATCGCCACCTCATTCAATCATCTAAATGTAGGTCGTTACTCAGTTTTACTGTTTGAATTTTAATTTAAGCGATTGCTGTAAGAAAACACACACCAAGAAATTCGGCAAAATGTGGTATGGAACGAAATTCGGATTTTGGCACGCGCCAAACCTGTTTTTCGACTGTTCCGTCCACACACACGTATACGCTTGCATATTCGACGTACAAGATTTGCATCTTAGTTCCGAAGCAGTATTTTTACAATTCGTTCTATTCTTTTCATGAAATTCTATAAAATATACAAATTCTCTTAGTTTTTAACACCAGTGTAGAATAATATACGAAAATGTAATGCAAAAAATATTTTTACACTTCATTAGTGGACAATAATTTTGTAAAATTATTAAGCTCAATATTACAATTTAATACTTTTAGTGATATTACAATTAATATTACAATTTAATATGATAATTTTAATATTACAATTTAATAGCTTTAGGGATTGCTTCAAGATGCTGGTGCTGTGAAGTAGTTTCTACTAAGTGATTGTGCCGATTGTTATTCTATGCTTCAATTGAAGCTTCTTTTTAACTGTTTTTTTATTTATTATTTTGAATTTATGCATCCAATAGTAACCATATTTTTTTATTGCATTCAAGTCTGGAAATTGTGGAGGAGGAATAAGTCATCTTAGAGCATTGTAAAGTAATCATGTCCTGGTTACTATAGCAGTATGCTTCTCAAGGTCGTTATCTTGCTGAACGTGAAAGTTTTGCTGTAACCCTAGTTTTCTAGCACTGCTTAAAAAATTATTCCGCAACGCATCAATATATTTTTGGCTCCTTTGGAAGCCATGCAACCCTAAACCTTAGCATTTCTTCCTCTATGATTAAGAGTTGGAGTATACGCTTTGGATCAAAAGCAGTTTAAATTTTCCGTTAAACTAATCGAATGCTTCGTGGAAAGAAAATTTGAAATTTGCTATCACGAAAAAAATGCACTCTTTTTTATAAAATCCGTTGATTTACTCCTGTACGCCAACTCAAATTCCAAGCATTTTCTCCTGCTTTTCTTACTAATGAATTGCTTTTTCCTTGTGTTTGTTCCTGTTAAATATGTAATGATATGAACATTTCTTATTGTTTGAGGAATTACTCTGATATTGGAAGATGTTACAAAGTCTTCATTAACTTTTTGAGCTGAAACGCAGGAGTTTTTAAAGTTGTTTGAACATTTTTGTTTTCTTGAGATATCCTGATTTGAATTTACTTTTAATGCGCGTTTAATTTCTTCATACCTTTTCATTATGTATCCAAAAATTATAAATGATAATTTAATCGAATTTCCAATTCCTCGGTATGATTTTTTGTTGTTATGGAGCTCAATGATGCAGTTTCTTATGTCTATATGTACCTTTCTAATTTTAGATGCCATCCTCAGTTATTTCAAGACTTAAGTAAATAAAATGTCAGACTTTAAAATTTAAATGAAATTAACAATTATTTACGACTACTATACATGTAAATAACCTTTTCAATCATCAACACTATATGCGCAGTATGCATTTTACTAAGGAAGTTTCAATTACTTCTTTTGCATGAATCTGTTAAATTTTCTCGGTTACAAACTTATTAACACATCGATCAATAACTCCCGAGACTAACCCAGAGATGGCGCTCGTAGTAAACCAGTAACCAGGTCTTTCTAGAGTACTAACCTTTGCTTGAAACGTGTCAAAATTTTAAGTCGATCGGACCAGGAAAAAGGTTTTTTGAAGTGAAGTGAAAAAGGTTTTTTCCAAGTGGGTGCCGCGATTGCTTTCGATGGAACAAAAACAGCAACGAGTCGACGATTCAGAAAGCTGTTTATCGCTATTTACTCGCAACAAAAAAGATTTCTTGCGAAAAGAAAAAAAAAAAAAAAAAATTTTGAAAAACGTTTGAAAGAATTTATCACCCTAAAAGGTGATTAACAAAAGGTGTTATGTTGATGAATAAAAAAAAATTTTGCAAAAAAAATGTTGTTTTCAATTTTAGACTCGGGAGTTATTGATCGATGTGTTATTATACTTCTTCGAAAATTTTTGGTGTTTGATTTAAATATTATGGTACATTTATTGAATTCGAATTATTTTTGCTAAAATACCCGTTTTTATGTTTTTATTTGGTTAAAAATATTAGATTGTACAAACAATTATTTCTCCAATTTTGTGTGTATATAATTATACATACACATACATACAATTGGTAAAATAATCATATATATATATATATATATATATATATATATATATATATATATATATATATATATATATAATATATATATATATATATATATATATATAATATATAATATATATATATCCCGTTTCTTTAATTTAGGTTTTGATTTTTTAACATTTGGTATTTAAATATTATACATATATATGTGTGTGTGTGTTTATACAGGTTGTTTCGAAGCTCATG
Organism: Nephila pilipes; assembly: GCA_019974015.1. Classification (NCBI taxonomy): domain Eukaryota; kingdom Metazoa; phylum Arthropoda; class Arachnida; order Araneae; family Nephilidae; genus Nephila; species Nephila pilipes. The sequence continues at coordinate 42,075 of BMAW01068247.1, forward strand.
GGCAAAACTTTCAGGTGACATCTAAATAAGCAATTTTCATCATACACAGCAGAGGCTGAGAGGAAGCGTTGAATCGCTAGATGGCAGTGTAATGGAAAGCATAAAGCGCCAGTTTTCTTACACATAGTCATTTCTACCGTGGATTTCAGTGATCGTATACAATGAGTTATACAGTGAGAGGTATGGCGACATACGGTCTTTAGATTTAAGAGGATAACAAAAACCGTTCCTCTCTCTCTGTCTCTAACAGTGCATTACATTTCTTCTATTCTTTATCCATTTCAAAAAAGTAAATAAATAAACTTATCAGATCAAATTAATATGCATTACGTTGAGAAATCATGCTAACAATGATAATCTTACTCTGAGAGAAAGTTATGCGACATATTATGTTCACTGCGCTGTTATGGTCCTTTTTAATATTATAAGCTTCTTAATATTGATTATTCTATAAGCTTATTGTTATATATCCTTCTTAATTTCCTCTTTAGAGTAGAAGAGACATATGTTTATTAGCTTTGATATTGGCTCTGAAACCAAGAGTGTCTATTTTAATTGCAATGGCTGTATTACCATCAGGTTCCTTATATTATTATATCTTTCCCCTTTTCGTATGACTAGTATGGCTGAATTGCGTCTTCTTTTAATCTGGAGCTCATTGTTTAGTATTTCTTTAGTCACTTCTTTTTTTTTTTCAGTGCTAAACTATTATTTCTTGAATAAATATAAAGAAGTTGAGGAAGAAGTCTAAGTACACTATAATATTTTACTTTCTTTTAGTTTTAGATTGTACAAACTATTGAAAATTAAAAAAAAAAAAAAACCTTTTCGAAAAAGAAGTCAGGTTGAATAGAAAACTGATTTTTTGTATCAAGGATGAAATATTTGCTGAAACAGAAAGTGAGAAAACTAAATTTATCTTAGCTTTATGTGAAAGGAATCAAAAGACTAAATCAAAATCTTTTTTTTTTTTTATAGAAAAATAGCTTACATTTAATAACAGTTCGTACGGTGATGATTCCTACAACTTTTTATCACATTGTGTAATTAAAATTTAGAACTATTCGATAATAATATCATATCTTTTATATACAAAATGAAAACTATTTTTACCTTTATATTACGTGAGATGAAATATTATTTTATTCAAGTAAATGAAGGATCAATTCAAAAGAGAATAATATAGTACAACGTGATATTTTCTAAAGTTAGTGAAATTCAGACATACTTTCATTGTAGCAGCTTAATACAGTTGACCATCTATAAATGGAGCTTAAAGGTGTAATGAACAGGCTTTGATATTTGTATTAAAATACAAATTCAGGTCAATAAATAATCAGTAAATATACATTTAACCAATTTTCTTCTATCTTAAGATGGTCGAAATCAAAATGCCTTGCTAATGTGAATCATTCACCTAATCGCGTCCTTAATGAAAGATTATAATTTATAATTCTACTTATCTTAATAACGATAAATAGTAAGATTGAATAATCTGGATCCGATCCCAGTATTATTGTGAATAGATCTGAATCAATTATATACTCTTAGAAGATCACCTAAATTAGCACCTATATAGCATGGTCAGTAATTTGGCTACGTTCTCTAACTCTTATTATTTCTCTCTAATACCTAAAATCTATCTGGTTATTTCTTATTCACTACGTAACTTAAAAAATAATACTAATTTACTTAAGTCACGGTTTCTTTACAAAGATAAGTACATAATTTAAATAACGTAATAAAGTTTCCCTGAGGGTTAGTTAAAGAGAAATGCGTGAGAATACCCATTACAAAGGTAGAAAAAGATCGAAAAATAGAAATTTATAAATAGAAATACTCATTGAAAATGCTTAATTTTCTTATTAAAATAATTACGCATAACGCGTTATGTTTTGGGTTAAACAAGTCTTAAGACATTGAATTATTTTTCACATTTATTTTAAAAATATGCAAATGAGTAAATAATTTATATATTTGATAGCAATGTTCTCAAAATTGAATGTTTATACAAACATATCCACAAACAAACAAAGGAAACGAAATATCTATTTTTTTTGGATAAAGTTGTTCTTAATGTCTCTTTGTACATATTTTTGAAGCCATTTTAAAGTAATGTTCACTTTCATTCAGACAAGCAAATTGTTTTTCAGGAACATTTGGAGTAAATTTCAAGTCTTATCGAATAGTTTGAAATGTTTCCATGATTTCTGTTCTTCTAATGAATTTTCAGTTAACTCTTAGTCATCATCATGTTTGGGTTTATCTTGATCAAAGGAATCATTCAATATATACTGATGGTGAAGTAATCAAAAGCAATTATGTTCTTGTCCACGTTTAAAATTGCTCGAATTCAAAAACTGATCATTATACAGAATTATTGTCTGATACACAGAGAAAGTTTTTTTTTTATAATGATAGTTCAAGGTTTTTGAAAAATTCAATGTGTATAGATTTTCGATTTATAGAATTTCGTAATTTAGAGATTCAGCTGTATTTTCAAAAATCATTCCAAGTTGAGAAAAAATTCGAGAAATTAGAAGAAGATATGCCCGTAAAAAGACAATAACAAACCATAAGGCTCTTTTCACTCTAAGTTGTTTCAAAATATAGAGTGTTGCTTGCAAATATGCATACATTTCTTAAGGTATCCTTGGAATACAAGAAAAAAATTTGTGGCAATCACATTTTGTGTCAAATATTAATCTTCAATAGTTAAAACTGGAATATACACTGTTTATTCAAAATCTTCCAGGACATCCGCTTGCAAGAAAATCAAATGGAGCTATCCCTACAAAATTGATGGGATGATGTAGCAATGACGTTTAGCTATGCATACTAAGGGATTACATTAATTTCTGACTAGCTACGATTTGTCAGCCTTCTTTTGTGTAAAGCATGTGTGTGCGTTACTGTCATCGAAAAAAATGGAGCAATGAACGATTATAAAATTTTGTTTTAAATTGGAAAAATTGCCTATAGAAACGTGCAAAATGATTAATTCTAAGTAGGGCTAAGATGCTATGAGTTGTTTCTAAATTTTTAAATACTTTTCGAGATTTTAAGCTAGAAGAAACTTGACAGTAAACTATGAGAGATCAGTGTATCCTTGTTCGAGTCGAAAACATGAAAATATTGATTTTACAGAACTGAATTTTGGAGTCAGATCTTGCTGTGATTGGATCATCTTAAAAAAGAAGTTATAGATTAGCTTTTGAAATGAATGTGGCGTGTGATTCATGATTTTTTGGACAGGGAAAATTAGTGCATCTTGCAAACAACAACGCACCGTCAAAGCCCATTCTTGTGCAACGTATTTTGGTGAGAAGGCAGGTTGTGTTCACCAACCACCCTGAGCACTCACCAGATCTATCACACCGAACTGTTTTTTTATTTCTGAAGTTGAAATCCATAATGATGAAGTAGCAGTAGGAGCTGATAGAAAAGACTAAAGCTGCTATGACATTAGAAATCAATGGTGTTGGAGTGGAGGCGTTCCAGAAGAAGTTTACTCTCTTGTGCACACGTCCCGAATGTTATATTGAATTGTGTGAGGAGACTATGTCTCTACAATCTCTACAGTCTACTACAGTCTGTGTGTGATAAGTTTTGAAACTTTTTCAATGCACTATGTATAATAAGCAAGATTCAAGATAGGTTTGGGAAGTGTTGAATACACATTGGTGAGTAGATGTATAAAACAAATATTTGTACAATCTGGTCAACAATTTCTGTATGTACATGAATATGTATTATTCAGATGATTTTTTATAGATAGTTTAAGGACCAATCAACGTGCCAGTTTTGTTATATTAAATACTTTGACTGGACCCTATATGAGTTTGTGAAACGTGGTTTATTCTATGAGTTAAATACGGTCAGAATATTCAGTCTGAACCGATATGCGATATTCTTATTTTAAGTTCTTTTAATCAGATAATGAAGCTAATTTTGCTTCTTATATGTACTTTCGGGTATTTTTACACTATACTGTTTTATAGTGTTTCGCATCTCTTTATAACGAAAATTGTGTTTATTTGATGAAGATGCTTCAGGTTTTTGCTCTTTAAATTATAGGTTGTGAGGAATCTCATCATTTTATGCATCTCTAACATAATCATATACATAAAGAAAATGAATTTATCTAACATGAATTAATTTCATAAGATATTGAATGTAGATTTTTCAAGAGCATAAAATAAACGTAATATTGTATAAGAACTGGACATGTATTGTTTTAATCGTCATTAAGTTAATTCTTAAGCATTCGAAAATTATGTCATAAATTTATAAAGTATGATTGTGTTTAACGCGAATAATTTGTCCCAAAAAGCGAAAAAGGAAATAAACAATATTTAAAGCAAAATAGTAAAGAAATACCATTTTGTTTATAAAAAAAACTGAACATGTATGTTTATTTTTGTGTCATGTTTATTTTTGGTAATTTTTTTTCTAGAACTGATTTATAGTTATAACTCGTTAATAAGTGATAGTATTTTAATGGCGCAAGAGCCAGATGTGGGCCCGCTGCATCAAACATGATCTAGATGTTTGAATGAGTGAATAATAGTAATTGTAATAGCGCAAAACCCAGATGTGGTCCTGTTTCGTAGAATAAAGAAAGTGATTGAATGCAAGGCAAATAAAGCGTAAATTTGTGATTTAGACTTTGGAAAAAATGGAAGAAAGAAAAAAGTTTGACAAGATGGAGGTTCAAAAATAGAGAAGGATTGGTTGGGTATCACGGTACGCGTCACCCGTGCTTATGAAAGACAGTAAGCCCTATGGAAAAGATAGATTGCTAGGGTGGCTCGGGTAAGTCTTATAAAGCATTAATGAAAATGTAAAAAAAAAATATTCACGGTAAAGATTTATATGTTTGTTATAAGGAAGATTTATCTTTAATTGAACAAAACAGCAAATCTGAAGAGGAATTTATGTAACATTTTGACTGATTACTATCCTTACTTATCTCAATGTAAAATCTTCGAATTGGTGACTATTTCAAAAGTTCGTTGGGAAAGCAAAGTGCGATTTAAAAAATAATCTATTCGTCTAAAAAGCATGCATTTTGCATATTTATATTTTTATATTTACCATTGAAGGATATTTTGTATGAAATGAAATTAAAGTTCAAAATTAGACAATAGAGGGCACTAGTGTATATTATTCCATGAAGGAGACAAATGTATATCGCTGACTCAATACAAAATTAGAACACGAAAAACAATCCTGAATACACTGTGCACATTTATAATTCTCAAAAATAACAATGGAGCCGGATATTATTGTGATTCAATAATATCCGGTAATTATTAATAATAATTCAAGATTGTCCCCCACCCTGCGAAGTAGAAGGAATGCCCTCAAGTGTCGAAATTCTGATGTTTTGTTTCTCATTTCAAATAAAATCCCCCATTAATGGTGTATATAAATATGTGAGCTGCATTTGCTTTTCTGAACCATTGATCTTAAAAACTGTGTTATGCTTTCACAACGAACTTCTGAAACACTTGGTTTTTTCAAATGATAAGGCGATTCGAATTTCCTGATAAAAAAACACAGAGTTTATTATACGAATTTTCTCTTTTCATTAATTACAGCAATTGTGTGTGTGTGAGCCCACAACCTAAGAATTTGTACTATATATATATAAATCAATTCGCAACACAAAAGTGTTGCAAAAAAATAATAAAAACTTCTTGATGTAAATGAAGCAAAAGCTCTCAACAGCTAATTTAATTGAGAATAAGAATAGATTGGCATTGACATATGCGCGTTTTAAAATCTTTCAGTAGAAAACATTTTTTCATTCTTAAAATGATTTTATCAAAGATATATAAATGCGATAATGATCTTATACTATATATAAGTTTTAAAATGATCCTGTAGTATAGTACACATATATCTTGACTGAATTATAATTTATATGTTTTTACTTATCACTTATTGTTCAGTCTACAAAGTAACAAAGTTTTGCTATTTAAGTCAAAATGAAATTTTCACTCAGATTTTATTTGAAATTAATGCCAAAACAATGCTATAAAGAATTTATTAAAAAAAGTGTAATTAATAAAAAAAAGCATAAGATTATAGCAACACACACCAAAGTTAAAGGCTGAAATATTTAAAAGAGGCTTTATTAAGTGTACTAAAAATTCGAATTTCTCAGAAAAATGAATAATTTAAATTCAAGAAATAAAAATTATTTTAAATGTGAATCATTTAACATTTAATTATCTTCCAGATTCTAATGAAATTCAACAAAAATTGATCCTCTGGAATCAGGAAACAGATATTGCTTACACATCGCAAGAAAACGGTTAAAATTTTTAATTACGAGTGGCTCATTTTACTTTCAAAACAAAAAAATAAATAATCCCAATACTTTAAATCGATATAAAATTATTTAAACCTCTTACTTTCCAATTTAATAAATTGTTGTAACATTAAATGTTTCTTCAGGACTAAAAACTATATGTTGAAACTAGCAACATGCGCCTTCTCTTCTTATATAAGCCATTGAATGCAAGATTTACAAATACTTGCTTACCGACTTAACAGACCAGAATGTAAGCGGATCTGCTGCAGTCACCAATTCAAGCACAAAAGAATCTAAGTGCAATGAACAAAGCTACAAGGGAGAAAACAATCTTCTAAGAAACTTCTGTTTTCTCTGAACTGAATTCCCGGAGAACCTGTCCAAACAAGCTCTGGAATGAAATGATGCAAGGAATCAATCAGCTCGGAAAAAGGTCTAAAGAGTCGGACAAAATATGGCGGCTAATTTTCTAAGTCTAGCTCTTAATGCTTTTCGTTTCACCGTACCTGGGCTTGAGCTAGAAATCAGTAGGGGAAAAATACAAGTGATGTGATGATTGTTTACTAAGAATAAATAAGATTACTTTTTTTGCTCATTGTATTATTTATAACTGCCACAGACAAAGCATTCAATATATATATATATATATATGTGTGTGTGTGTGTGTGTGTACGTGTGTAAGAATAAAATGCAGGTAGTACAGATGGCAAATTATCAAATAGCCATTAATCATCATATTACAAATAACCATTTAAGAATATCCACCAAAATTCGATGCTATAAATAGAATTAAAAAATAAATATTTAAAAAAATCATTAAAAAACAAATTTATACTTATGCAAATCAAATAAAAAATTATAAAGTAATTAAACAATATAAAATTTGAAACGTAAAAGAAAAAAAATGAAATATCAGAAAATATGTATATGAGAAAGTCATGTGAAAAATAGCAGAAATTTAAGATGATGGGAAAAATGTAATTAATACTGTTCAATACTTTGGAATTGAATGTATGTTTACATTGGTTGGTTACTGATCAAACCATCACCTTACATTTAATTACATTATACAAAAATATGGTAACAAACCAAAAATCCTCAAATTCAAAAAATCAACTATAAAAAAAGAAAGTAAACATAGTAATCATCTTCAATTTAACAGAAAAGAGCTAAATTAAGTATATACAAGCATCTAAAATATTTGAAGAGACCAATTAAGCGTCTAATTAAAAAGAGAAATATTAATTAATCAAAAAGTAAGCATTTTCAAACAAAATGTAATATAAAACAATTACCAATGATACGTCATTAGAATTGATGGTGAATAATTACATATATTCTAAAAACAAATACATGAAGATATCAATTATCTGATCTCATTAAACACTTTAACAAATTGTAAATAAATAAGAATTATTATTAATAAAGTTTTAAAAACATATAAAAATATTACACGAATTTCACACGTATGCTCTAACCATTTCTATTCTATAAAAGAATTCACAACAAAATTAAAAACTGAGAGATTGATTTAAATGAAATCATATTAGTCTAAAAGCTGTTTTTCTGTGTATATGTATATATATATGTGTGTGTGTGTGTGTATGTGTGTGTGTTTATTACTTTAATGAGTAACAGATTTTTTTATCTTTTTTTATTAATTAGTATATTAATTTCCTATAATTTGTATTCTAGTAACAAATATTTTAGTATATGGCTACATTATAAATAAGCTAGTATCCTAAAATATAAATGCTACTAGTAAATTAAATATACGGAATGTTACATACCAATAAATTAATAAATATTAAAAAATGTGTTTCTAATTGCACAAAATTCAAAGTAAGATCAAATACTAAGACATGAAGATAGTAATTACTATTACAGTAGATAAACTAGTAATTAATTGAATTGATTATCAAACCTAGAAAAAAAATTAGAATTGTAAATGTATTAAAAGTATTTACGATTTAATAATAGTGCAACAAAAATAGACATATAAAGTATTAGGAAAAACAATCAAATACAAAGAAAATTGTTTTTTAGTAACTGGAATTTACTTATAAAAGAATGAATAAAATAAGTATATAATTTAACAGTTTAATTGAAAAGTCCCCGGCCTACCATAGTAAAACACATTTTTTTTGGCAAAATTAGTTTTTTTACTCAACATAATTCCCTTCAAGGGAGATATACTGATTATAGCGACCCTCCAACTTTTCGATACCATTTTTGTAGTACGATTTGTCCTTTACTTCAAAATAGGTCTCAGTTTCGGCGATCACCTCTTTATTCGACGAAAATTTCTTCCCAGCGATCATTCTTTTGAGATCTGAGAACAGGAAATAGTTGCTGGGGGCCAGATCTGGAGAATACGGTGGATGAGGAAGCAATTCGAAGCCCAATTCACGGATTTTTGCCATTGTTTTCA
>BMAW01068247.1:50927-75796 GCA_019974015.1 Nephila pilipes
ATTTTTGTAGTACGATTTGTCCTTTGCTTCAAAATAGGCCTCAGTTTCGGCGATCACCTCTTCATTCGACGAAAATTTCTTCCCAGCGAGCATTCTTTTGAGATCTGAGAACAGGAAATAGTCGCTGGGGGCCAGATCTGGAGAATACGGTGGATGAGGAAGCAATTCGAAGCCCAATTCATGGATTTTTGCCATTGTTTTCATTGACTTGTGACACTGTGCATTGTCTTGGTGAAGCAGCACTTTCTTTTTCTTCAAATGCGGCCGATTTTCGGCGATTTCGTCCTTCAAACGGTCCAATAACGCTATGTAATAGTCGCTGTTGATGGTCCTTCCTTTTTCAAGGTAGTCAATGAAAATTATTCCATGCGCATCCCAAAATACAGACGCCATAATCTTGCCAGCCGACTGTTGCGTTTTCCCTCGCTTTGGAGCGGGTTCATCGTGTGCAGTGCACTCGGATGACTGTCGATTGGACTTCGGAGTGAAAGGATGGAGCCATGTTTCATCCATTGTCACTTATCGACGCAAAAACTCGGGTTTATTACTCTTGATCATCTTCAAACACTGCTCCGAATCATCAACTCGTCGTTGTTTTTGGTCAAAAGTGAGCTCGCGCGGCACCCACTTTGCACAGAGCTTTCTCATTCCCAAATATTCGTGAATGATATGATGTACACGTTCAGTTGAAATCTTTAGAGTGTCTGCTATTTCATTCAATTTCAATTTACGGTCATTCAAAATCATTTTGTGGATTTGTTTAATGTTTTCTTCGGTAACAACCACTTTTGGGCGTCCACTGCGTTCACCGTCTACGGTGCTCATTTCACCACGTCTAAACTTTGCATTCCAATCCTTGATGGTTGATTTTCCTGGGGCAGTGTCCAAAAACACGGCATCAAGGCCAAGTGTTTGCTTCAACTGTATTTTTTCCCTTCAAAAAGCAATATTTTATCAACACGCGAAATTCCTTTTTATCCATTTTTTTCACAATAACAAAAGTTGCTTCACTCCAAATGCTATAATTCACAAACTAATGATCCGACAGCTGTCAAATTTATACCCGCATCTTTTGAGGGTTAGGGCTAACTAAAAAACATATGGATTTAATTCTAGTAGCGCCCTCTATGTGTCAGGCCGGGGACTTTTCAATTGACTTGTTAGTAATTCATACTGTCACAGGCATTGGATTGCGAATGTGTGGTTTAATTAGCTTTATAGGATCTCAACTGTAATACAACAATTACAAAATAATTCATTTATACAGTAACCGAATAACAAATTAAGACATAGAAATAAAATAATGGGAAAACGTTAAATTTAGAAATGATTGTTATCGTCATTAAATGATCTGAGAAATTTGACTCTAAAACTACTTTGTCAATTTTTTGCTTTGGGGATTGTAATCAGAATAATCTATACTTAAATTTAATTTAGATACTTATGGATAAGATTCTTTTTCCCCCTTAAAATATCTGATACAAATAGGCATTTAATTTTAATTAATTCTTTTAATAATTTTTAATTAATGCTTTTGGAAATGTTTTTAAAAATTAGGAAAGGCAAATGAAACATAAAGTTATAATGGTATAAAAATATATGCTAACTATATACACACAGGTCACTAACAACACAAAATATTTATGTTCATAGTACCAATAAATATGAAACATTTTATAATATCATAAAAATGATTAAGAAATCTCAGAGTTGCGATAATAAATGAATTTATTATACCTAAATTTGATATGCTCCAAATATAGTACATTTTTACTAAGCATAAACTTTTGATCACTTTTTTCAATCCAACACATTGAAAATACTCCTGGCCTACATATTTTGAGCAAGCTAACACTGAAAACTTTATATAAACATTATTTCTTCTAAAACTTTATAAATGTAATAAAATGCATTAATTTACAAGGAAGGCTATCTTATCTAACAACTTTTTCCTAATAAATATAAATTAAAGGAGGTTTAAGAAGGAATAAAATAATAAATACATTTTCAGAAATAAAAGAAAGAAAGTATAAATTGCTTTAATTTAGTTTATCTTTTACTATAAATCTAGATGGTTAAAATTTAAAATTAAATCCAACAAAAAATTTGTAAAAGCGTTTTATTGTATTTATTTTAATGGGAACAAAACAAAAATGAATAAATAAAACGATCACAAAAAAAAAAAACTCTCTGGAAAATAATTAACTATCAGATGCATAGAATATGACATCGTGTAATGTGATATAGCAGTGTTAGTATTCATAATGGAGCAGAAATCGTGGAGTGAAAGCGGAGATTGAAGAATTGGAAAAAAAAAAAACCTTGATTATTGTTGAGCAGTTAAAAATTTATAAAAAATCTTCTAATTGATACTTTTTGCCACTTATTTTTTTTAAAGAGGGCTGTACCGTATGAGTACTATACTGTTTGGACGAAACGATTTAAAAATTTTACAAAAAACGAGATTTACAATATTTAGCCAAAAATTGTTTAGTTAATTTACATTCTTGAAATAAATTCATTCTTCTTAAAGTAACGTTGTAACGTTGGGCTATTGGCGATTTTCTCTTCACTAACTTTGGGGAATTTTATTGAGATTGATGGCATAAAATAATAATTTCTTCCCAACTAAAATGAAACGTGATTATATTAATTAGATGCAGATCGAAATAAAGTGAAGTGATTCAGATATACTGATATTTAAGTAAGGGGGAAATTAGAAGCGATATAGAGGGTAGCGAAAGCTACTACTAACCGGAGTAAGTGGCAATTGTTGACTTGTGAATTATGGAGATTATAAAGGACTGGACACAATACTTATCACAGAATGGTCAAGCGATTAGAACAGAGGTATCGGTAAGGTAACTAAATTTCAATTATAATTAGAACTGTAAGCTGGAAATGAAAATCGGAGAGAGCCTTTTAAATTCTAGTCATCGGTATTGAATAATTTCGCTTGATTAGTCTCGAGTTTTCTTAAATTTTATTCCCGTCTCTTAAAGATTATTATTATTTTAAATTCATTTATGGCTCAAGAGCGAAATTATAGCAACCAAATGTTGCAACTTGGATCTACCAGATAGTCAAGAATCGTTATCCTTCAACATCGTTCGAATGCTAGGCTGCAAAGTATTCAAAAATATTGCTTTAATATTACTAATAAAGAATAAAATTTAAAAACAAACATAAAAGAAAACTATTGAGAAATAAAGCAAATGATAATATTTTTAAGAAAAAAAATTAAAAAGAAATTCTTAGTTAATTTTAAATTCGCGAAACAGTAGATGCAAAGCGGATGAAAAATTATTAGAGAATTGAGCCCGGGTTAAGAAGTTAAGCCACGAATGCCTTATCCACAATATCGGATCCGGAATTTTAATAAAGATAAAAACAATAATAATAAAAAAAACCAACATCGCCACTAAAATTCAGAAGTTTGTTACAAAGGTTTTTAATTTTGATATTTGAGGAATATTTTCAATAGAAAGATTATGAGTATCAAACGTGGTGTAAGTATTTGGATCGTTTTACGAAAAGATATATTGTTTAACTGTAAGAAGTTCAGTGGGGTATCATTATTAAACGATTAATTTGAAATAGAATCGCGATTATTTTACAACAACAAAAAATGTTTATGACTAACAATCTCTAAAACAATCTGCCATAAAGGGCAGAAAAAATAAATATATATAATAAAGTGTGGCTACAGATAGCTATAAACAATGATGGCTATGACGCCCTGTTACGTTATTCTACTGCCTCCACGCATGCGCGCCACGTAATTTTCCTTTTTTAATGGGTTTTCTTTACCTCACGTTTACGTCTGGGTCAAAACTTCGAAATCTTTTTTCTCATAATTTGAAGCGATCAATTGAGCTGAAATTTTCTCTACGCGATTGTTTGGATGATAATACGATAACTTATTTATAATCAATACAAATTAATTTATTAAAAATAATTATTTAAAGAATTAAATTAGATTCAACATTCTATTCCGCTCTTAAAATTTAATGCATAAAAAATTATGTTAGGTAAAGTGTGAAGTGTGAATGAAAACTCATGTTTAAAAATCTCGTTTTTTACCGGTTTTTATTATGTATATTATAGATTAAAGATTTGTGAGTTATTGATCAAAATTACTATTAAAATTTGAATTGATTCATTTGTATTAATTGGTATTAAATATGTAAGAGATTAAATATGTACATTAATTTTTATATTTTCTGATCTTGTTCAATATTAGCCTCTAGAATCTAAGACATATTTTTAAAAATTATTCTTATGTTGATGGATAAGTTTTTCAGGAAATAAGTTAGCGAAAAATTCCGTTCTTTGACGCTACATTTATGGAATATATATACTTACTTTTTTTTAGTTATTTATCAAAGTAAATAAATATCAGACAAAACTGTATTGAAAGTTTACATTAACATTAGTGATTATTATTTCTCTGCTCCATGGAGAGACTTCAATAACGTATTACAAAAATTGACTGAAATAAAAATAATTAAATTGAAAACGAGCTAGAAAAGAAACGAAGAATTAAAAGAGAGATTAAAAACCTGAAAATTAAAATCACTTTAAAAATAATTTTCAAGAAAATGTGTAGTGAAACCTGAAATTAAATCTCAAGTCATATAAATATTTAAAGGTTTTACAAGAAAATATGCTAAGTAATTTTTTTGAAAGAAATTATATTTTAATTATATTTTTTCTAAAAAAATACTATTGAGTTCTGAAAACTTAAAGCTGTTACTTTCGCAATGAATACTGACGAATAAAAAGTCACAATTAAGCATTAATTCAAACTAATATTCAACAAAGAAAATATTTGAAAACTTCTTACATTTTTACTTCCAAAAAGGGGAAAACACAATTGATGTTTGAGAATGCATGAATAACATAAAGAGATAAAACTATTTTAAATATATGCATAGTAAATGAGATTCTATGCATTGCAGAATTTCTTTGAAATTCCTAAGTATTTGCAACAAACTAATAATAATTATTTACCATACGCGATATGCATGCATTACTCTTCCAAGACAACTTATCAAACCTTCGGATAACAAAGATTTTTAAAATATGAAAATGAACTAAAAGAACTTTGAAATATAATTAGGAGAATAGTTTTAAAAGTTCATAAATGCTAAAATGAAACTCATTCATGCATTGCTTTTAAACGCTTATAAATATTCCTCACTAAATTACAAAACAAAAGACGCAGCAAAAATGTTTCTCAAACATTTTAATACTTTAAATAAAGAAATAAAACACAAATTCACTTCGCAGGATAAAACTATCTTCAGAACCTTATTTTAGTTTTATAGGAGAGTTTCAAGAAAATAACAAAATTGAAAAAAAAAAAAAAAAAAAATCGAATACCAGAGCTTCTTTAGAGCGTAAATTTCGAAGATACAGTATGTTGAAGGAATTTAATGTTTTGAAGTTTTTATCCTGGCTCATGACATGGAATCCATCATCTTCAAGAAAGATAGCATGGTTGCTTTTTAATACATTCTTCTTCATCTAACATTGATGTAAGCTGAATTTGCTGCTCCTTTCTCACGCATTGAACGTAATCGAAAAAAATATTCACTTAAATGGTTTATTTACTTCAAACGGAGCTTAAAATAGTCAAATGTCTTGTCGAGTTCATCATATAATTTCTATATTTGAAAACCTAAACCTGTAACCAAATATAACTTTCAAACGAGTAATTTCTAAGTGTCGAGTTTCGTAAGTGGTTAGAGTAACTGAATCCTCTCAAAATGCTTCAAATGTTATGTTCCTTTTTTGTTTTGATATTAAAAAATAGAGGGCTCTTCAACGATTCCTTAGATGTATTATTTATGAATTTTTTTTAAATAGAACTCTAGAAAGTAGAATTTTAAATTTACAAAAGAATGTACACCATAGAGAAAAATATTTGTATTTGCATTTGTCATATAATGTCGTCTTCCAGTATTCTTTCACATTTTCTTTAAAATCTGATTTATTAATAGGACTGAGATTTTCCACAATAAAAATCGTGGTTGTATTTTACATGGTGAGCGCTATTTTTTTCCTAATAAACACTCATTTATTTTTTATCTTAAATATTTCATCTTATTTTTATAAAAATTGAAGGAAACTTTAGTATTAATATTTAATTTTTTTAAAATTTTAGTACTTTCAAATTTTAAAATTAGGTTTATTTTTAGTATATTATGTTTATCAATACGAAACAAATTTTCAAATTCACGAGGACAATAAAAATACCTAGAGTTATGTACTAGACTTATAATTAAGAAAATGCAGCTTTTTATCATTAATTGATGATGCATAATTATTTATGCATATAAATATGATTCTTTACATAAACAAATACTTCACGTAGATATCTCAGTGTTAAAATAAGACCTCCAGTGCTTTTTAATTTAAAAAATGATGATTACCTAAATTTAGCAAAAGACAAGTTCATTATTTTCTTATCGATTATGTATCAAGGAATTTACCAGAAAAATATCATGATACCACTATTTTTTTTCACACCCCCTTTTCTTTACCTCATAGGACTATTCAAAATGAACACAAAATTTAAATTTAAAGCTTCATATCGAAAGACGTTTAAAATGTCATAGGAATATGTTTCATTCAAAAATGTATAACATCGTAATGAAATCAAAAAATTAAGAAGGATTCACAAAACTTCTATATCAACAGGATTCCACACATGAATTTGCGTTCTGAGGATTTATGGGGGAATTTTAGAATTAATACTTAAAATCTTTGTGTTTACATTCACTTCTGCAAACAAATTCTCAAATCTATTACTAAATACTATACACAATAAATAGTGAGAATTTATTATGTATGAGTGAGAATTTTTTAGTATTTATTATGAGAATTTATAGGGATTTTACGGTGAATGAGTGAAAATGATAAATATTTCTTTTCTATAATATAAAAAGATTTTATAATTACTGACAATTTGTGTTTTATTTAATTAAATGCTCCATACATATCAGAATCATTGTCAGCTTTATAATTTTGTATTGGCTTAAGGATTTAGAAACGGGAAGAGTGTTTTTGATTATGTTACTTTCTGTTTCTATGAAATAGAATTTTGAGGCTACATGTCGATTTATTTTCATTTTTTCTCATAGAATTATGGGAAAAAACGCAATTCAATGTGTGAAGTGAGAAATATGATTCTACAGGATCTGTTTAAAATCTTTAAAAACCATAATGTGTCTGCCAAAACTGCATATGACGCCATAATAGCAGCTGAAAGATCTAAAGATAAATGAAATATCAAATTTTGTAGCCAACCATCCAAAAGCCCTGACTTTAACACCTTGGAATTAAGATTCGTAATGCCATATTAGTATTGCAAAATTCAGTTAAACCTTCCAATACAGACCAACTTATTCAAGCTTTTTATATTTCATTCAATGCGTTAAATACCGAAACATTAAACGAATTCTTATAACTTTGCTGTAGGTCGTGGAATGCCTTGTGCAGGCTGGAGAGGGAAAGAATCATAATCTGCCATGCATGGAAAATGTACGAGGATTGTTCAAGAAGTCCTTAGAAAATTCAAGAGATGGCGCTCATAGCATCGAAAATGGTTTGTTTTTAGTAAGCATCATGATTCACTATACAGATGTCTATATCTCAGTACCTCGTATTCTTGATCATGACGCATTTCGCACCTCGAAAATTCTTTGTCATATTTTTTTTCCCAGCGGAAGATATCATCCTCGCCTTCTTTGGAGCAAATTCATTTGAACAAACCCATTGTTTCGATAGTTGCTTGTTTTCGGATGTTTCACGATGAATCAATATATCATAGATTGTGACAACTCGACGTTAAATGACGTTGACAACTTAACACTGCAGCAATCAAATTTCGATTTGGCAGCAAATGAATATCATGTTCGGCCATGTAATGCTTCGGTTCTGTTGAACAGATGTCAGAATCTAATGGTAACAACAATGTACCTTAATAATGCCATGTGTCTTCAGTTACAAGTTCTTATTGAACCACCCTCGTAGTACTTCTATCAACCCTCCCGGAATTCGTCACTTGTGTCGGCGAATCAGTTCATATGGCTTATAAAGCAATAATCAATTTTAGAAACTAAATAACAGATAATGCTGGTAAAATAATAGTAAGACAAATATTTATAGTTTACATATTAGTTACATTGTATTTAATTAATTATATTTATGCTTTGAAAGCAAAGATAAAATAGGAAAAAATATACAGCTTTTTAAAGGAAAAAAATATAGCTTTTTTTAAAATTAAAAATGAAACAATCATTTTCTGACTGATAATTTCGTCACCATGACATCACGTCGCTTACAGGCACAAGTTTGACTAAATACATGGGAAGAACTATAATTTATGCAAACATGGTAATCACTTCGATATGGAAGCACTAGTTTAGACATGTAGTACTGTAATATCTTTGATTAATTGTAATAATCGACAAATAAAAACGAGACATTGTTAAAATTATGCTTTTATTCAGAACTTAAATATGTAAAATAGTCATTTTTGTTTCAATTCCTTTATTTCATTAAACTCACAAAAACGTTATTATCAACAGTGCATTTCCATCAATAAAATGAATTCGTTTACTTATTATAATTTTTGTTAGAGCAATAGTAAAACATTCCGTAACTAACGCAATTTTGTTGATGAATTCAACAAGTAAAGACCAGTATATATTAAACTAGAAAGATGTTTAATTTGCACCGAGTATAAAAATAAGATTTCGGAACTATATTTTTAAAACTATTCATATATTAAAGAGTAAAAAATGCTATTTTTAATAAACTTATGAAATGAGTTTTTACTTAAACATATGTTTTATGTAAATCATAAACGAAAAATTGAATTTTGTGAGAAAGAGTAGTAATCTTTTCGAAATGTTTCTTACAGCATTTTTATTTACTTAAACACTTCTCCCTCGGCTAATAAAACCGGAAAAGACTTTTCTGATCCTTCATTAACTTCTTCCGTACAATCCTTTCTAAACTGTTTATTTTATCCTTAGATATTGCCTCCGCTTTCAACCAACGAATAGAGGGTAACAAATATTCTTAAGGATCTTTATCGCAAATCTCTTCCAATGTTTATTTTCAATTTATTTTGTTTATTTTCCTCAATTGTCCGATAAATAAAAGCTGACCAAATCTGCCAGCGTACTTTATTAGTTCCTTTAAATTTCAGTTTCTATGTTCTTCTTGAATACAAAATTAATAGAAAGATTAACTTTTTAAATTTGGAATTAGAATAAAATCATATTGTTTTATTGAAGTATACGTCCCTGGTTTCAAAATTAATGCCTATAACTATTCTGACGTTTAAAGATTGTTTTTTGCCAATTTGTAAACTGCTTCCTTGAACAATTTCTTAAAAACTATCTCCAGTAATAAATTCACAGTTTTTAGTCATTGTACATTATTACTATCACTCCAATAACAATTTATCTCTTATAAAGAGTATTTTATGAGTAAAATTAGGTTGAAATAATTACTGTAATTACAGAATAAGACAAAAATAAAACAATCAACATTAATAATATTAGAAATATGTTTATACCTAAGTCGTTAAAGCGCTTCAAATTTTGGATTTTTAAAATATTTTTATTTTATAGTTAAGAGATTGAGTGCTTCGCAGGATCCGCAGATACACTCTTAATAGAACGCTCAAAAATTAAATTGTTACAGTTTTAAACTAACTTGCTACGCCAAAGAAATGGCTGCAGTAGCCATATGATCCCGTTCCCCATGGGGCGGCGTTAATGTCGTCGAGTTGTAGGTTAGAGTCCTGATGCCACAAAAGATCCGCCATGTAGTTTAATTGTTACAAATTAAATCTGTCGAGGTTCTAAGTCCTCTCGTTCGTATGGTGTAGAAGTTTGGTGAGGGAAACTAGCTCAGGTGTCGTCTATGCCAGTTTTTACCAAGGCGTAAAATTATGAAGTCTGCCACGAAAAGCCTTCGTACTGCTTCTAAGTGGGTCGACGTTGATATATAATCAAAACAAATACGCTGAATTTTTTAATGTTTTTCTCAAAACACATGTTTTTTCGGACACAAACACATGTTATATATATATATATATATATATACAGTTATCTCAATTTAAAGTATGCCTTCAATTACTTTTAATATCATGAAGAGTAAGAACTTGATTTCAGTGTACCTGATTTATGAAAAAAAGCTATACTTTAAAATTTTATATCATGACTTATACATCTATAACATCCCATAATGTTTTCAATCTCGTATCGTACTTTTTTATTTTACAAATTAAGTGATGATTGTGAGAATAATATATATATATATATATATATATATATATAATGAGAGAGAGAAAGAGAAATTATATTGCAGCTGATGTAATTTCAATGATATATCAGCTGCATCTAATTAAAAAGAAAGCAAACGAATAAATTATTAAATTGAATATTATATCAGCTACATATAATTAAAATTAAAGCAAACGATAAATTATTAATTTGAATATATTAACGCTAAATGTAAAAACCATAAAATATTCTATGCAAAGTTTTACAAAGAACAGATTTTGCCACCCAAGGTGGTTTTCTTAATAAATTTATTTATTTTTATTCGAATCTTCCATACAAAGGTTTATGATAGTTAAATGCACTATCATACACTCCACACAATTACTATTCAGTTTTTAAACTTTTTGTAGAAAATATAGCGTCGATTGTAGTATTTCCACGAGTAGTATAATGTTTGAGATTGGTTTGTAATTCTAAATTGATTATCTTAAATTCTTCAATATATTCTTACTCTTATCCATTTGAAAAATTTGTATTGAAATCTCGTGCAAGTACTATTTTTATTCGATCATACGATTCATCACTCATGATTTCGTACACTGCTTCTACAAAATCGACCAAGTTTGTTTCCGGAGGAGCGTACAAAACAGCCAGACGCACTTTTCATTCAGATTGAATTAAATAATATAAGCAACATTAAGCTACATTGATAAATTATTGAAAAGAATATATTTAAGCTAAATATAATTAAAATAAAAGGAAGCGGTAAATTATTAAACTGAATATATTTTAAGCTAAGTGGAATGAATATTAAAGAAACGATTAATTTTTTAAACTGAATATATTTTAAACCGCGTGTAATTAAAATTAAAGCAAACGACAAATTGTTAAGCTAAGTATAATCCAAGTGAATTGTAACCGAAATTAAAGGAAGGGATAATTTTTTGAACTCAATATATTTCTAGCTAAATGTAATTAAAATTACATGTATTTGAATACAATACAAGCTATATGTAATTAAAATTAAAACAAACGATAAATTGTTAAACTAAATATATATTTTAAGTTAATAGTAACTAAAAGTAAAGGAAATGTGGTTAATTATTAAACTGAATCTATTTTAAGCTCAAAGTACTTAAAGTGAAAGGAAACGGGAAATTGTTAAATAGAATATAAAAAAATATAGAACAATTTAATATTACGCCTATGGATAGAACCGTAAAATCAGGAAAGTGCACATGTTATAAAATATCTTAGTTATTAAAAAAATTGAAAAGTGATCAGATACAAGAAGTGGTCTGAGACAACCATTTATAGGGTACCTAAAACAATAGCCCTTTGTGTGGCTTATTAAAACTAAAGCAATGGATAAAAAATTGAAAAGTAATCTGGTACGCCAAAAGTGATCCACCTAAAATAATAGCCCTTTGGGCGGCTAATAATAGCAAATCATTATTAAAATCATTTGACTCCAAAAACATTTTACAAAGGAAACCAAACTAAAAAGACGTAGTTTGAAATTCTTGAGGGAAAATAAAGGCTGCTTCACAGCTTAAAATTCAGAATAATGTCATTTGTTTTCGGTCATTTCTTGATTCCAATTTATATATAATTTAAGATAATACAGTAATAAGTAAATAAAATACTTAATTTTTATATTTGTTTCACTTCAATCCAAAAAAAAAAATTGGGGGAGATTTTTTACGACATATTTTTGAAAATTGAGTTCATTGATAGTGAAAGCAAATATCAGACAAATATTGCATGTATTTTATTTCAATCCAATAAAAAAATCAGAAGAAATTTATGATAACATATTTTGAAAATTACGATTTTTACTGGTGAAAGCAGGCATAAAAAATCTACACCAAAAGAATGAAATGAATTTTGGAAAAGTGGTTAGGTACAACATTTTTGAATTTATTCAAACAATAACCCCTTGGGTGGCTAATAAATTTTAGGTACTTTCAAGCTTTCACTTAATGAAACAAATATCCTCAGCAAAGACTTACAATCGTATTCACCGTTTATTAGATCTGCAGTTAAAGGTAGAAACCCGGGGGGTCCACGAAAGTGCAATTCTCCATCGCAAGTTCAATCTCTAACCCAATATCTGGTAAGGAAATTTTGACCGGGCCGAAAGCTGGTTTAGGTTTAACCGGGCCTACTCAGGAAGCGATTTTTCATATTTTCAGTTTATAGTGTATGAGAACAGTTCTATATTTGGTTATATTTCAGCTCTTACAATGAATAAAATTTCATCGATTGCTTAATAAATCATGTGCCGTAATGATATCTTGATATCTATGTGCTACCCACCGATGTAAATAAGTCTTGTTTTCGTTTGTTGAGCACCGCATTTGTGTAATGTGTTATGCTACATATGCTAATGTAACTTGCATTTTACTATATATACTTCTTTTTAATTGAATGAGAAAATATCACACAACTTTTTTTCATATATTTTTGACCCAAAATAAAGGTTTAAATTTTAATTTTTCATTGCTGTTACATAAAAGTATTGAATCATGCTTTTATCAACAAGCTAAAATAATCGTTTCAAAATTTATTTGGCTTACATCCTAATTAACTGTGACATCCTAATATTTGAAAAAAAGTTTCTTTGCTGCTCTTCTTTAAATTTTAATTCAATAAAATAATTTGAGGAGTGTTTAGGTATTTAATATTTTAGTACTAGTTTTTAACATTTGTTTAGAGAGAGAGAGAGAGAGAGATTGTCTGGTAATATTTGTAGGTTTAAGCATTAAGTATTTTCAAATTTGAACGAATACTTATGCAAAAATACTTATATAATTTTATAACATTGCGTATTTGAAATGTATTGTAATATCTTCAGAAAGATCTATTATATCTTAAAAATTGTTGTTGATCAGTTTTGAAAATGGTTTTCATATGAGTAATTATTTGTGTATTTAATAAATCAGTAATGTTACGTAGTTATCATATATTTAGTGACATACTTCGTGACTTCAATTTTTGAAAAGATGAAAGATCTAATAATTTTTTAAGAATTATTATAGAACCATATTAAACAGTTTCATATATGTAAATATTTCTGCATGATGTTGACAATATTTGGAGAAAAATGTGTTCTATTGCATATGTGTAATTTTTCTTTTTTACAGGAAGAAATAAATACGATTGTTTGAATAATTCTTATTTTACTTTGATCTAAAATTTGAATAAAGGCAAATGTAATCCATGTTCAATATTTTTAATCGAATATCATCATAGTATTTAAAAAGCAATGATGTGAAATTTAAGGATTTTTGTGCCACTTTGCTACACTTGTTTTACAGATGACTACGTAGAATGATGCTCTCGAAGTATTAATTCTATTTCTTTTTTTTACTTCATATGTATAAGTTAATACAACATTAACTATAATTTAATTGAGGGAGAAATTTTTATACATTTTTAAATCTTTCTTTTAAGATATATGTTCATATTTTAGATATTAAGGTCTTACTAATTTCGAAGAATTATTGCACATCAGTTTTCCTTCCAATAATAATGTGTGGCGATGATAAAGTAATGAATTATACACACAAAATAAAATTTTGACAAACATAGCTTTTCACCCAAATTATTTTCAATGGGATTGAAATGAATTTCAGATGCTTTAAGAGAGAGGTAAGCTATTTCAGAATATATTTTTCTTAAAGAACATGATTTTAATTTAAACACAAATTTAATGCGCATTTAAGAGCCAAATGTTACAAAAATTTAAGTATTTGATGCTGGATAATCCAAAATTATTTAATGCCATGAACTCTAACATTCATTCACACAGAAAAATAGTTAATTATAAAATTTTGTGTTCGATGCATGACACAAACACTATACTTATAACACTTATAAATACTCGTCATATAATAACATACAAAACTTTTACTCAGCATGTGAAACATTTTTATTTACAATGTAATCAATCACATTCATTCATTGAAATTCCTAGCTAATATTTATTATTTAATGGATTTTGTAAGATAGTTCAGATATAATACAAAAGGACTTGATATTTGTATATAATGTTTACTTACCCAATAGCTAAAATGTAAACAAATCATTCGAGATCAAGGGTACTATTTTGACCAATGAGATTCAATAAGTAACTCGCAGCTTAAGAAACTCTCAGTTAAGTAACCGGAGAATGGTGAATTGAAGTTTAAACCAACGGTTTACTTTTCCTTAACCTCGGTTTCATAAATCAAGGTTTTCATATTCCGATTCAGTTAACGGTGAATACAGCCGTTAGTAGCTGATGCTCAATGGATTGGAACAGAAAGGTTAATGATTAAACTTCTTAAAGAAAAATTCAAAAACTATTTGTAAGGAAAACACAGATGTATATATATATATATATATATATATATATATATGTATGTATGTATGTATGATTACAAAATTTTTAGTTTTGTACATTTATTATTTTATGATAGTTCAATTTCTGCTAATAAAATGATATCAGAGGTCTATACCGATATATTTTTATTCTTGATAGAAAGTAAAATTAGTAAATTCTATCATTTCATTTTAATAAACAATGTCAGCTACATATCGACTTTGACTGCTCTTTCAACTCTTTCAATACAATACCTTTCATACAGCAAATATTTGAACTATAATTTCAGACTAGTGGTATGGTAATCCAATTTGAAATATGAACATGGTTTAGGATGATTCCAGTAAATTCAGTTGTATCTTCTTACAATGCCATTTGTTTTGATAAATTAGAATGTGCCAAATTCAAATATAATTCAAACAAATTATTGACGTTGAAAAAAACATTTAAAAAAATATCTTTGCATAAAAGAAAGAATGACGAAGTCCACAATTTACGTTTCATGGTATGGAATAGACTCGACTGCTCAGGTACAGCAGTTAAACAATTGACAATTTAGCATTGTGTTTCACAGTTGTTTATATGGTAAATAAACGACTCTGATTGACACACACACACATATATATATATATATACAGAGAGAGAGAGACCAGGATGGCAATATGTATTTATTAAAAATTATTATTACTTTACGTCTTACGTTCATTTTGAATTTTATTAATATTGATGGTAATAAAAATAATAAATGAAATAAAAATTTAAAATGATACGAGAGTGATTAATGAAGTAAGAATGATTTTTTTCTATTTGCCTGTTATTCTATGATTTAAAATATACTTTTGAAGAAAATGAAATGCATATTAAATGTATTATACATATGATTACATACATCTCCTGTGCATTTCGGATGGTCTTTTAAAGTAATGAATTTCCTCAATATTTATTTCATTCATAATATCTATTTACTTATATTAATGAGACAAACGAGTGTTGTCAAGTTAGTTTCATCAACATCATTGATTCCATTATAACTGTTTAGTAACTAATTTATAATGCATTATTAGATCAATGAGATACATTATAAAAGGACTGTAACATATAATTTCGAATGAAAATAATAATGCTTGGAAATATTTATCTCATAGATATTTTGTGATTTTTGGAACATTTTCTATGTAACAATAATGGATTTTAAGTAATTTTAAAAAAAGAGTTTCGAGTAATCAATGCATTTTACATTTGCTGGTAATGATTCGATAGCATTTGGAGAGTAATAAAAGAGAAAGAAAAACTATTTATTTTCCTTCGTCGGCTTTCTTCTCATTACTTTTACAGGAAATATCTAGCAAATAAATCGATGAAGAGAAACTATATGAAAATAACTATGGTTACTTTGATAAAGACTGAGTGAAGAAAATCTTTCCATTAGCTTGCATTTGTTTCTAGAAAACAAAGCCAAATTAGTCTTCTTCAAATGTCTTTCTACGCCCCATCACTTTCCCAAATAAGCCAATGAGAATCAACAAAAGGAAATTCTTTAAAAAGAAGAGCATATATAAATCAATGAAGGCTACTTATAAAATAAGAAAAAAGAGATTCTTCAGTTCGGGTTAAAAGATTCTTGAAATTTCACTAAATTACATGCATCAGAGACACATTCCTCTCTGATGGAAACATTCGCTCAATTTTTTTATGTTATTTCTTTCTCCTTGTCTACTCACTAAGTGTTTGTTGTCTGGAAGGCTACGGCATTCATTAACTACTACGGCTACGGCATTCATTTCATTGTTTTTAGAAATGATTGTATTCTTCAAATGGATCCACTTTGCTTCTGTGATGGATATTCCAAGTATTTTTTTAGAAAAGAAAACAAAACAAACATTTCAGAATGATTGTTTGCTCTAATGTTTAGTATGTTCTTTACCACATGTTATGGAATTCATTTACCTAAGCATGATTCCCCATTTATTTCTTGGATATTGCATTAAAGCTTTCATCCATGAACTTCTTTTGTTTGTAAAAACAAACAAGAGTACATTTCACAGAGTAGTTCTCTCATTTTGAAGGAATTAATTGCCCATTTCCACATAATACTCTCTTTGTTGAACTGCAAAAACTAGTAAACTCAATAAATACAAGCTCTATTTTGAATAACATCGGAAAGAAGAAAACTTTAGTTTTAGAAGAAGGTATATTTTTTTAATATCGAGATACATTTTAAAGACAACTGACATTTTTGTCAAATATTAAAATGTACCACTTACCTTTGACAAAAAATATTTTTAAATAAATTTAATCGAAATTTTTCACATAGAAAATAATAAAAGATGATAGAGTACGTTACTTCCAATCACCTATTGAATTTTCCCGTCATTTTAAGAATATAAAATTAACAAGAAAATTTAATGCGGAAATTACATTTTTAAAATCTTATCCTCGAATCTTAGAAATTGTTAAAAGAACTTGCATCCAATTTTTTTTTCTTCTTCAGCTTACATATTATACGTTTCAAAAATTACGAAATAAAGTTCAAAATTAAATTCATGACAAAAAAATATTTCAGAGGAAATTAACAGATGTTTTTGGATAAAAAACTTTATTGTCTATATAAAAAGTAAAAATAGCTTCCATTCTAATCCTCTTTGTTAAGTGATAATGCTTACGTTAAATTCATAAGAATCATGTATCACAAGATATGAAGCTAATGATCTTGGAGACGGTTCTGAGAAATCTAAATAATTTTCAGTTAAATATATGGTAAGAAATGCTTTATTATGTGATTTATTGCAAGAAACACGATAAAAACATTTTTACAAGCTAATTTGTCATATTCATATGAATGGATGTAAAGAATAGTATGTTTTTCCAATTCAAATTTTCTAATGAAATTGGAACCCTCTTCCTTTCACCTGATAGAGCTGAAATTCTGAAAATAGACATATAACTTCAACAGCGAATACAGCAGTACGTTCAAGCGATGAAGGATTTAGTAGGCCCGGGACCCAGACCTTCCATTTCACACTCGAATTTCAACTGACTTCCTATAGTCCGATTGTTGCGTCATGATCAAACTCCATGAGAGGTAAGTTTCTCTGTTGGAGAGTGGCAGCAGAAGGAAGAGAGGAAAAAAACCTGTAACGGTTGTGTTTTGGAAAAGATGATGGCGAAAAAGTGTGTTTAATGTTTGTACTGTGCTGTGCTGTTTTGATTTAAATACATGTTTTGATTTTTCCTACAATGTTGTCATCTATAAACAAAACTGCCTACATTCATTTTCACAGTAAAATCTAATAGGAACTACATTTCTGGCGCCCCCGGGTGGGCTGGTTTTGTTTTGGAGTTTGATAACGGTAAGAAAATTGAATTTCCATTTTGAAGTTATTGATATAATTTGACATTGAACATTGACATTTATTATTGAATGTATGAACTAAGATAGTAAATATGGAAATTATTAAACGAAATAAAACAGCACAGCGTACTTCATTTACGAAATCATACACTAAGTTAGAGAGTGTGTTGATTAATGAAAATCCTGACGCAAAAGAAATTGAAACGTGTTTACATTTGTTTAAGCAAAAAACGGACTCATTAGAGTTGACACATAATAATTATTTAGATGCTTTAACAGATGAAACAGAATTCGAAACTGAATTTAATACTGTCGAAGAATATAGAGAAAAGGCTTTGAGAATGGAACTAAAGTCTAAACGAGTATTAGAGAATATCAGAAACAAACAAAACTATAAAGAAAGTAGCAATTCTAACAATAATTCTCATTTGACTGTGTGCGAAAATCCGTATAAAACGATTTCCCCGCGACTTCCTGAAGTTGAACTGTATAAATTTGGCGGTGAATTACGAGATTGGTTAACCTTCTGGAATCAGTTTAAAAACATACACGAAAATAAAAATTTAACTGATTGTGATAAATTTCATTACTTAATTCAGTCGACAAAAATTAAGTCAGAAGCTAGAGAGCTTGTTGAATCTTTTCCTATTACGAATGAAAACTACCCTTTGGCGATTGAAAGCTTAACTGAAAGATATGGACGAAAAGAACTATTAATTGATTTTTATGTACGAGAATTGTTTAAACTTGTTTTAAATAACGCTACTAAAAAGAAACAAGATTCTTTAAGCGGTTTGTATAATAAACTTTCTACTCAACTTCGAGTTCTAAGTAGTTTAGGTGTAACTACAGATCAGTGCGGCGTAATATTATATCCTTTAGTCGAAAGTTCATTACCGACCCCTATATTGCGATCCTTTGAAAGACAAAGGAAAAATATTGACTCCGAACAGAGTATATCAACACTGGATGCTATAGTTTCGTTTCTGAAGAGCGAAGTGCAATCAGAAGAAAAAATAAAATTAAGTAGATCTGAATTACTTCCCTATGAACGTGAATGCAAGCACTTGGCAAAGAGCCAAAATACGCTCCCAGCTGCTGCTGAATTATTCATTCAAGAATCAAAGGATACATGCGCGTTTTGTTTCAAGGTTCATGCAAATCGCTTTTGTAAAATAGCTTTTTTCATCCCACTAGAGGAAAAGATCGCAATAATAAAAAAGAACGGATTGTGCCGTGTCTGCTTGGCTAAGGGTCATCTTGCTTCTAGATGTCGATCTCAAATAACGTGTCAATTCTGTTCTAAAAGACATTTAAAGTTCATGTGCCCAAACATTGTTTGTAATAAATCTGATTCAACCAAACAAGAGGTAAATGATAAAAATATTAATGAAAAAACAGTTGATTCTTTACATTCTCGGGCAACGAATGAAGTTATATTACAAACTATTGTTGTAAATGTACATGGCATCAAGAAAGAGCGTAACGCTAGAGCTATTATTGACACGAGATGGCAAAAATCATATATATTGAAATCTACTGCTGAAGATTTGGGTTTTAATTTGTAGAGTGAAGAGGAATTTCGCCATTCCTTATTTGGCGGTACGAAAATAAGGATGTATAAACACAAATGTTATAAAATTTACTTGAGTAGTCTTAATGGTAACTATATTTGTAAATGAGATGCTTTAGATCCTGATGTCATTTGTAATGATATTTCTAGTGTAAAAAATGGTTCTTGGATACATGAATTGAAAACTAAAAATATATTATTAACCGATATTCAAGAAAACACAGGGCCCATTGAGGTACTTTTGGGTGCAGACGCTGCCGGTAAGTTAATTACTGGTCGACGAGAAGAGTTAGAGACAGGCTTAGTAGCATTAGAAACCAAGTTAGGTTGGACTTTGATGGGTAAAGTACCTCGATATACCGACGAAAAGGATGCAAATATGAATATCGTAACCATGTTATCTCAAGCAGATATTCCTGTTTCTTCACTGTGGGATCTGGAACTACTTGGTATACGGGATCCTATTGAGCAAAATTCAAAAGAGGAAACTAAAAAGGCTGCCATGTTTCACTTTCAAGAAAAAATTCGGCAAAAGAGAGATGGGAGATAGGAGATCCATATGCCTTGGAAAGTGGATCGTGCGTTTCTAACAGACAATTATGAGTTGTGCTTGAAAAGACTTGAATCTACTACTAGGAAGTTGGAAAAAACTGGTTTTAGAGAAAAATATCATGAAGTCTTTAGAGAATGGTTAGAAGAAGGAGTTATTGAGGAAGTTCCTGGAACTGAGTTACTTGTTGGTACTCATTACCTTCCACACCGACCCGTCATCAAAGAAACATCCACAACCAAGATAAGACCGGTGTTTGATGCCTCTGCTAAGATCCACAACCATCCATCATTAAACGACTGTTTGGAGACTGGAAATAATTTAATTGAAACAATTCCTTCTATTTTGGTGAGATTTAGACTGAAACCAATTGGTGTAATTTCAGATATCAGAAAGGCTTTTTTACAAATATCCTTACATGAGAAAGATCGAGACTTCGTACGATTTCTTTGGTATGACAATGAGGGCAATATGCGAACTTTCCGGCATGCTCGAGTTGTTTTTGGCATCACCAGCAGTCCTTTTCTGTTAATGGCAGTTATTAATCATCATTTATCAAAAGAATCAATTAAAGAACGTTACTCTGAAGAATTTCTTAAAAAATTGATAGATAGTTTTTATGTCGATAATTGCGTAACTAGTGTACAAAATAATGCCGAACTAGAAACATTCATCGAATCTGAAACTAATGTAATGAAAGAAGGAATGTTTGATCTCAGAGGCTGGGAAAGTTCTGCCGTTCCTGTATCTTCACAAAATGCAACGTCACCAGTATTAGGATTGATTTGGGACAGAAATTCAGATACCTTAGAAATAGGCTCAGAATCTTTGAAATTTGATGAAAAAGAAAAGATAACTAAAGGAAAATACTTTCATTGGTTAGTCGAATATTTGATCCCATAGGTTTCTTGGCACCTGTTATGATTCAACATAAGGTTTTGTTGCAATCCACTTGGAAAACCAAAGAATCATGGGATGATGAAGTGAACGATGAAATAAAGAAGAAATTTTTAAAATGGAAGAAGCAACTGAAATACTTCAAAAATATAAAAATTCCAAGATGGTTAGGTGTGATAGAGGAATTCAACTTAAGTATCCATACTTTTGTCGATGCCAGTAAGACAGCTTATGCGGCATGCATTTTCTTAAAAAGTGAATCCTGTAGGGGCTCAGTGACTGTCCAATTACTTCAAGCCAGATCACGAATAGCTCCAATGAAGACCATTACAATTCCACGTCTCGAATTAATGGCCGCTGTCATTGGTGATAGGCTTTTCAGTTCTATGAAGCAAGCCCTGAAACTTCCCTACATGAAGACTTACTTTTGGTCTGATTCTTCCACAGTTCTTACGTGGATAACTCGTCGAGAACAGTGGTTGGTATTCGTTACCAAAAGAATAAGTGAGATAAGAAAATTGACGACTTCGGAAGATTGGCTCCATATTTCAACTGATCAGAATCCAGCAGACATTTTATCAAGAGGTTGTGGACCTAAACAACTTCAAAAATGCAAGTGGTGGCAAGGACCAGCCTGGTTACAGAATCCGAAAGAACAGTGGCCAAAGTCAGCTGTAAATATTGACGAAAAAGAAGTAGAAATAGAGAAACGAAAGTCAGTCATCTCTGCTAATAACACAGAGCTAGAGTCAATTTCATTACAGTTAGCCAGAAGATTTTCTAGATTTTCAAAGATGATTAGGGTTATGGCTTGGGTACTGCGTTTTCAATCAAAGGCCAAAGACTTCAGAAAATATACGGAACTTACAAATGAGGAACTGTTAAATGCACAAAAGATTATTTTTCGTGTAGTTCAAAAAGAATGTTACTCTAATGAAGAAACACGAAAAAATTTGAGAGGTCTTCAAGTATTTGAAGATGAAGAAGGAATTTTACGATTGAAATCTAGATTGATAAATGAAGAAGAATCGAAATATTTTATTTCCCCAATAATTCTACCATCGAAACATCTGGCAGTAAGAAGATTTATAGCTCAAGAACATGTTTCTAACAAACATGCTGGAACATTAACTCTTCTGACTATTTTGCGTGAAAGATTTTGGATAGTGAAAGGGAAAAGGACTATCCAGTGTTATCTAAAGAATGCTTAACATGTAAAAGACAAAAAGGTGAAACATCTTGAAGTACCTTGCTTTTCCTTCCAAAAGATCGAACAGAGTTAGCAGCAGTTTTCTCAAGTATCTGGAGTAGACTTAGCTGGACCTCTGTTGACTAAATCTAAACAAAAGGTGTGGATAGTACTTGTGCCATGTTTAGAGCTGTCCATCTAGAATAGCCACCCTTCCATAGTACAGAAATGACTTCTCCAAGCTATGCGTGAGTTTATTGCCAGAGGACAATTTCAGTGATGTACTCAGACAATGGTACTTATTTTACAGGACTAAAACCAGCTTTGTTTCAATTAGGTTAGGACTACAATTGAAAGTGGTGATCAAGAAATTTGTTGGAGGTTTAGCTTACCCTCCTCTCCATAGTAGAGGGGAGAGGTTTTGCAGGAACGCTTGTTGGAATTTTGCAGATCTTTAAAAAAAAAAATCCTTGGGCGCTCTGTTTGTCTCTCGAGGTGCAATTTCGATGCGGAATTTTTGATCTGTCATGAATAACAGACTAACACATATCTAGGAACAAGAGCTGAAAACTTTACATTTACATCTATGTTTTAGCTAGGATATTCCATTGAATAATGTTTTCCGATTTGGATCAAATTGAAAAGACTAATATTGCTACGAGATGAATATATTCAGAAGGTTCGTGAATCTAAACAAAGCTTTAAAGGAATTACCTGGGTTTCTAACTTCGTTCATCAATTACCAAAGAGAAGATAAATAAATGTAGGTGACATAGTTTTAGTTAAGTACAGATGATAAAAAAACTGCATTGGCTGCTAGGAAGAGTACTGGAGCTTTTTTCCAGGTAAAGATGGAATCATCAGACTGTTAAACTGCGAAGACGCTGAAGGAAACGATATAGACCAATCCAACGACTGTACGCTTTGGAGTGAAACCAAACTACGAACAAGTCGTATCAGGAAAGGGTCCGGTGGTAACTGAATATCCCGAAACTCAATACTGAATCTAATAAAACTGTTCCGTATTTAAGTTGAGAAATAAAACAGTTAAAAAGACTGGTTACCGGCTTCTAAACAAACTTTTGAACTTTCTATATTTGAATTTTGAATATTGATTTAAATTGCATTCAATATTTTGGAATATTTGTATTACTATTTGTATTTCTTTTTTATCTCAAATTGTATGCATATATTATCTTTATGTTTATTGTTTTTTGAGGTTTTGTATCAAACTCAAGGTGGGAAAGAATGTTGCGTCATGATCAAACTCCGTGAAGGTAAAGTTTCTCTGTTGAAGTGGCAACAGAAGGAAAGGAAAAACTGTAACGGTTGTGTTTTGGGAAAAAGATGATGGCGAAAAAAGTGTGTTTAATGTTTGTACTGTGCTGTGCTGTTTTGATTTAAATACATGTTTGATTTTTCCTACAATGTTGTCATCTATAAATAAAACTACTACATTCATTTTCACAGTAAAATCTAATGAGACTACACACCGATCGAAATTGAGATTTTGCGTACCTATATGGCGTAAGTAACTGGAAATTAGTTTTGAAGATTTCAGGAAGGGAAAATAATTGAATAAAAGTACAAGATTTTTTCACAAAAAAATGAAACATAACATTTATGATCTAAAAGGAAATTGTAAAGTAATATTTTTTAAATATAAAGTAATGTATAATTTATAAATACTTGAGGCTTTGATATATCTTTTGGCCTCCCGTATAATTAAGTAGTTACGATATTTAATTTATCAGTAATTAATTAGGGTATCTCATTTAAGTGCCTAAAGTGCTTATAAATTACTTATTATTTTACTTTAAAAACTTTTTAGACCTATTTGTATTAAATATCTATTATTTGTATTTTTATTTGTATTCAATATCTTTTATTTCATTATTACATTTGTAATATGTCTTTATTTTATATGTATGTAAAATAATTCTTATGCTATTCCCACATCATGAACCCAGTTTTTATCTGTTGCGTGTTGGCAACATCCTTGTTGTTTTGGAACGAACTGGGTTTGGCTGGAGACGCCATTAGTGTTAGTATACGAGCTCGCCGCACAGTTTAGCTGCTGGCAGTCATTAAAATAAATTTATATTTTGTGAAAAAGCTTCGTATCTTTTTATACAAGACTAAAAACATTACTTAAGAATTTGTAGCATATCTTTAAATAAAAGCTTGGTTTTAAAAAAATTCTTTAAACTCTTACTTTTTTATTCTCAAACCCAATGTCATCTCTGCTGCAAGCCTTAATAATTGTATCTGGCTTATAAATTGTAATTGTTTCTGTATTCCAGTACAAAATTTGTAACTACAAAGACATTCTAATACATTGAAGTGAGTACAAAAATTACTTTACTGAAATCAACTTTCAGATGTATGATTTTTCATACCGAAAAATGAATTTGAGAGAAAAATGAGGATTTACAAACTTGAATGAGCTTGAGAGGATTTACAAACCAAGGTGTTTCAAAACTCAGGAGCAAAAATTTAAGCGGCGATAGGAAACATTTAAACTTGTGATTCTCTCCAAAATCGGAGAACATTCATTTCCATTCACAAGTCTATTGGAGTCTCGGTTCCAATATATATATATATATATATATATATATATATATATATATATATA
>BMAW01068247.1:75896-111934 GCA_019974015.1 Nephila pilipes
TATATATATATATATATATATATATATATATATATATATATATATACCTACTATTTAATGTGATTTAGAAAAGTAGAATTTCCATTAAAATCTTTGATTAAGAACACAATTAGGAAAACACTTTATATTTTTAAATTGCTCTGATATCATTTA
Organism: Nephila pilipes; assembly: GCA_019974015.1. Lineage (NCBI taxonomy): Eukaryota > Metazoa > Arthropoda > Arachnida > Araneae > Nephilidae > Nephila > Nephila pilipes. The sequence continues at coordinate 76,050 of BMAW01068247.1, forward strand.
TTCAAGATCGAATAAAGTGCTTCAGAAGTTTTTTGAAGCTGACTTTTATTGAGCAATGGGGAGGGGGAGGACAAATGGACATATGCATCCTCTACGATTTTTTTTGGAAATTAAATTATTTCAGGATAATTTTTTTTTATTATTCTATTATATAGATGTTGGAAATCTTAAAATACGAATTTTTTTTCTTGTCAGGATTAAATTTGTTTCATCACGTACAGAAATAAGGATTTCATCTAAGCCGAACCCTGAAAGAAGTATAGAAATGTCTTTGCTGTCTCTAAATGGGTGCCTTTGGGTCAGTGTTCGTCGACAAAGAGAGGAGGAGGAAATGCCTCCCTATAGAAATTGCACCCCCCCCCAAATTGCAAAATTTATTTTTATGGTTTCCTAATTGTTTTTCTTAATAGATCTTCATGTTTTTAAATTCTTATTGCTTGATAAGATTGTGTCAATATTTCAATAGTTTTAAGTATGAGAAATAAGACTGATATAGCGTATTATTTACATTTTACCAAATGGTAATTCTATGTCACAATATACATCCCCCCCAAAATCAATTTCTAGGTACGCCACTGTTATTGATTGATTTATATCCTTTAAAAATAACAATGGCATCATTTCGTTACACTTTCTGCAAAAGTATTGAATATTTTGCTGATTAATATTTTAGTCTACACATAAATTTTACCTTAAAAACCTTTTGAAATAAAATTTAATACAATATTAAGTCAGTGGAAAACAATTTAGAGTCTGTATTAAAAGAGCCAAAGTAGCGATTGCATCTTTTGACTCAAACTTAAGTATGCGAAGCAAAGCAATAAACATTTAAGGAATGGATTAAAAGAAAAATGAGTTGCAAATTTCAAATATTAAACATAAGGGTTTTTTAACCCTAACTATTCCCTGTTTTATTCAGCATAACTATTTCTTTAATCTACAGCCGGTGTTCAGTTTTTAGTCTAGATTTGACGTCTTAAAAAAAACCAAATAAAAAAAAAACACATTTTATGTGTCGATTCAGCAATTTCTTCTTTTTCGCAACTGACTCGGCAACGCATTATTTCCGTGTCTTGGAAACCTATATAACATGATTGATTTTTCAAAGCCGAATGCGTTTTTCAGCAGAGTAAGCATTTTCTTATCATTTCTTTTGAGTAGGAACAGAAAGTTATTTCATTGATGAATTTTGTATGAAAAGAAATGTAACGAAATTGTGTTTTTCAGGAAAAATTTAGATACGTAGAAGTTTATTGAATTGCATTGAAAAGTATCTCCTGTTCTGAAATGAATACGAACTAATTTAACTGGGTAAAAATACATAGTTTTCACAATTGTTATTTATTTTTGAAGAAACATTCAGGTTTGGTTTGGTTACATTTTGTAACATATTATTTTTATCTTGAAGATTCACCAGAAAGTAAGAGTTTCTTAAAATTTGAAAATGAAATAAAATTTCAGAAAGAATAAAAATTCGTATACGAACATCACACACTATTTTCGACGAAGTCACCTTTCTTCACAATGTACTTTATGAGCTGAGGGAGGAGGTATCTTATACTTTTCGAAGAAAAAAAAATTACGTCACCTATTTAGCCCATTTTTCGATTACAATCCATTCCTCAATGGCAGTCGTAAACTTTTTTCGTAAACTCATAAAGGACTTGAACGTAACTCATAAAGGACTTGAACGTAACTCATAAAGGACTTGAGTCGTAAACTCATAAAGGACTTGAGAATGGTGAATAGATGAAAATCTAAAAGATCCAGATCAAAGCTGTGAGAATGAGGAGATCTGGTGAGGTCCTAATCGATTGATTCTAAGAGTTTCTTCATAGCAATTTCAGAGAGGGGATGGGCATGCATTTTCATGTAACAAACACATTTTTTTTTGTAATCTTTTTGGGGTCTTTCATTGCTACCTTGCGGTATAAAATTACAACGAAATTTTGAAATTTTGTACGAAGAAGCTGCAATTAACACCGAGAGATAATGAGAAACCCTAAAAAGATTCAATGAGCTAGCCTTAACTCTGACCAGTAATCCCTCCCCCGCTAATGTTCTGACCAATGCAGTTGTCGCTTCGTTAGCTTGCTTTTGTGGCGTCCAATGGTAATCTTGTGTCTCATCTCTTTCTCTCAAACTTTTCAGTAGTCCTCACATACTTAATTTTCAGGCAATTTTCTCCTTGACTCTTAAATTTGACAGCAATTTAACAAATTATGAAACATTATATTATAATTGAAATTTTAAATATTAATTAAGATGAGAGGGTAAATTTAAATTTTACACAACATGAATCTCGAAAGCTATGCCTGTTGACCAATTTCAATGAAAAGAATCTCTTTATGGTCCCAAAAGGCAGATTCTAACGATTTTCTTTTCAGTTAAAACAATGGTTTAAATTTTTTTTCTGCTGGTTTTACACTCCCGACACCACTTATTTAGATTAATACGGTCCCTGATATCATCTAGTTAGTAGTTTTTATTTCTTTAAAAAACAGAACTGATGCTTTTCTCTTGAAGATAAGAAACCAAATTAGATTGTTTAACTCGCATTTAGAGGGATCCAATACCGAGTCACTCAATCCAACACGGAGCTACAATAAGTGCTTTTAACTGACTTAAATAAGCGAGCTCCAAAGATTTAAATTTTGCATACAGTGCAGCCAATATTTATGAACAAAAAATCATTCTGAACATCAGACACTCAGTACTCTTACATTCTGGACAATCCATTTAGAAGAAAAAAATTGTAGATACAAAAGTGAAGTTTATATTGATAATTCTTTAACGGCTTGGCTTAATCTAACGTCACATTAGAAGTTACGAAAGGGTTCTCTTGATTGTATAATATAACTAGTCAAATGACAAGGTTGACCGTGGAAGGTATCGAACTTTCCTAATTGTTTATAACATCAAGGATTGTATCATTTTCGTGCTCAAACAGTGCAATAACTTCAATAAAAAGATTGTCTTAAAATGTGAAATTATGTTTCTGATTCCCGCAGAAAAGGGTACGGATCAATATCTTGGTCAACAGTCATCGGAATGAATACCAATCGATTTTTTCGTCTGGGGTTCAGTGTAACACATGGTGCACGAAACTCCTTTTGCTACTTATATGGAGCGTATGGTATGCATATGAGTATCCATTCGGAATATCGGAGATTTCCAGAATTCCAGGTATTTACCAGAATGTTCAACAGTCCCGGCAAAGGCATTATCAGTCACATATTACAAGAAATGGTCGGAGATTCGAGAAATTATTGTGAAATTTTGACACAACTTCCTTGTTCTGTTTCATTTCCATCATCTAACAGGCAAATTTTATCGTACTACATGACGTCTACACACATACTTTCCTATGGAAAATCGTCTTCTTTTGCTGTCCGCTACTTCTCCACCAAATTTGAAAGATGAGTTCTGATTAACCCTTTATATATATATATATATATCTGTATGTGTGTATTATGTATTCAGTGGTGTCACTCCTGCTCATTGTTTCATCGACATTGTCATTCACGTTATCGCTCATGCCCCTGGTTTTGGAAGCCTTTGGTATCATTTATTTTTCCACACCTCTACATGGCTTCTCCACTGAACTTATTTTGAGGAATTCAAGGATATTGTTTTAGTCAACAAGGAAATGTTGTCACTGACCATTTCTCAAAATAAAATGTTAAATACATGTCACACTTTTATTTTTGCTTTACGGCATGAATAAGCGCAATTACCCATTTAATAATTTATCGTTTTCTCTAACTTTAATTGCAGGAAGCTAAATAATATGTTCAATTTGATAATTTTTTGCTTTAATTTTAATATCTGAAAAAATTATTATTATTCACTTCTGTATTGTATCGTTTGTCTTAATTCTAATATATAATTGAATAATTTAATAGTAATGATAAAATATTTAAAGCCTTTGGTGGCTAAATCTGTATTTTACAAAGCTTCTCGTGAAACAATTGTTTCTATTATTCTTTTATTAGCATATCCATGTATGTATTGCTAAAGAAAAACCACGTATATCTTATTGTTCAGCGAAATAAGTCCTGTTCTGTCTTACGAAAAATTATTTATTAGGCATTTTTAGCTTGTATTAAAGCTTTAACCATACGTAAACATATTATTTTAGAAAACAATTCATGAGAAAATGTTCCATGAAAAAAATTGATTGCACCACGCTTCAGGCTTGCTATTTTGAAATAGACGAGATAAAGCAAAAGAATGAAAAATTGAAGAAATGCTCTTTTTACATTGCCAGGATAAAACGCCTCAGACTTAACTTTTTTAGACTCCGGAAAAATTACTATAGCTATTGCTGTTTAGTTTCTGATAAAAATTTTAGATTTAACATTTTCCAGAGAACAATCGAGACATTTCAAGTATATTGTTTCTCTTAAGGTGGATAACCTCGGTAACGTAATAAACAAATACATTCTTCAAATCTTTTTCGTGACATCAGACTATTACGAAAGTTTCTTATCTCTAGTATGAAAAGAATGAAAAAAAGATCATTTTTTGTTATTTCAAAAGCAGGAAAAATATATAAGTAGATCTCAGGAAATTGTTGAATGCCTTGAAAGTGTATTTCATTTATATCCCATTAAAAAACTTATAAGATGTATTTTAAATATATTTGATGGCTAAAGACGATAAAAATAAATTTCAGTGAAGTCTACCACCCAAATCTGTTTAGTTCGCTTAGGGAAAGGTCCTGTGAAAGTATAGATAAATATGCATAATTAAAAAGAATTAAAACTATTCCTGAAACTGCGAAAATTCTATGCAAATTGTAACCATGGGACAAATTATAATTGAAATACTTTTTAAAATGTTAATCTTAACTGTAAAACATAAAGTGCATAAGCAATATTTTGCTTACTAAAATACTTCGAAATGAAATTTGCACATTACAATTCGGATATTGATTTGCAACATCATATAATTATTTTATTATTCAAATGAGATCATTTGGTGCAATATGATTTGAAAAATTAAATTGTATAATTTTATCTAACTTAACAGAATTTTAATTTGGATATACAGAAATTTAAAATTAACTTTACGAAAAATATTATTTGCTGTTAATTATATTTCATTTTTTTAAATGATAAATATTTTCTTAAATGTAAAATCTTTCTCACTTACAACTTTCCATTTATAATTAATTCAACTCAAATTTATATCAATCTAAAAATCTTTAAGCTGAAGCAGAAAGTACCTATAAAAAAGAAATTTTTATTTTCCTCAAAACATAATAATTAACAACATAGATCGATTTCTTAGACAATTCTCCATTTTTAGTATTACCATACACTCTTGCTAAGATTATTCGTCACTGCATGTTCAAATCTGACCTGACAGAGTTCGATGCTATAAAAAGAGTATAAAATCGTCTGCACGCAAAACATTTTTTATTGTTCTGTCTGTTTTAACTCGCTTAAAAACGTCTGAGGAGAATGAAAAATGCCAAAGTAACAGAAAATCTGAGATAATAATGAAATTACATCTGTGCATTTTCATCATCCAGATATCTAAACGTCTAGCTGTCTTTTCTGATTTGTTCTTTCCGCTAAATATCTGAGTTATTTTAGAAATTTTCTTTACCATTTGTTTGAATCATTACTAATTTTATGATATTTTTATCTGTATTGTGTAGAAATCTATCAGAAAATGAGCCAAAGTTATATACTTTGCTCTTAAAACAGTCGTTAGCGTTTTTTTATAATTTTGATTTTGTACACGTTGTTTCTTACGAAGTAACACCAGACGTTTTACGGAAGTAATTTTCTTGCGTACAAGAGAGGAAGAATAACAAATAATTACAAAGTTCAAAGACCAGACTGTCTGATGACTCGCTTAAGTTATTTAAGAATTAATACCGGAAAGTAGTGGTGTATATTTATAAATATATTTCTTTTTCTTGAATATATTTTATTACTTTTTATAGGGAAAAATATTTCTGTTCTTTATTATTTTTCTTCCTTTTTCAAAAATGAAATATGTTTCTCAAGCGCAGAAATAATTATAATGTCTTAGTTACTGCATGTTTTTTTTTCGTTTTGGATACTGCAGTTCAAAAGTAATTGAAATATAGTATAAAATGAATTCCCACTACGCTTTTATGAAGCATTTTTAAAAGAAAAGCTATAATAATCTTGAGAATGCAGAGAAAATGTTTGTTCCTTTTAAAATTCCTCTCCTTTTATTTTTGTAAATAATGGTTTCGTTTTTCTCTTTATTTTCTAATAATGAATTAAATTTAAATACAATTAAACTGATATTAAAATTGATGTGGATTGCTATCCCTTTCCCTTTGAATTTAAATTCAAATGTTGATTAAATGAAAAAACATATTCTCGTTCTAAAAAATTACAAATATCAATAATAAAAATCCTGGTTTGATGAAGAAAGCCTGTTTTTTTAAATTTTATTTTAAATAAAGGGGCTAGCTTAGCTAGTTTTCTACAAAATGGTTATATGGTGCATGAATCTGGGTGGATATAAATCAATTAATGATTTTATTTTCATCATCAGTGACAATTAATCAGATGCATTTCTTTACTTTATAAATTTTATACGAATCTAGAATACCAAATCTAAATTTAATGTTTGGGAATAACAATACCATTCTTTACAATGATATTATTTGAGAAATAACAGTTTATACTCGAATAGTTCCAACATAATGACTATATTTGTGCAATATAAGAAAATAGGACGTTAATTGTTAATTTGTACATTAATATATACTTCGTTTCCGCGTACCATGTATCCTATTATGTTAAGTGAATTTCAGTGAAACTAACTTTGATTCATTGATTGTTTATTAGTTCTTAAAAGCAACACGAGGGTTATAAATGACGGACTACGTAATTTTGAATATTGGCCATTTGACGAAGTCGATACCTGAGCTGGCACCTTTCTCTCCAAAATTTCACTTTATACGTGTTCACATTAGGACTTGGATCTTCTACAGATTTGACGGACATTAGCTCCAATGCAAGATGGTATTTCAATGTAATGGCTTCAGGACTCGAACTCACGACTCGACGAAACTGCGCCACTAAGTACCGCAACCGCTATGCATAACTACTAGTTCTTCAGTAATTCCATTTCTCCTTTATTCATGTTCTGTACTTTTAACATGGTGCTCGACTACCAAGTTGTATAATATATATGTAATGATACTATCGGCTTTTTAAATGTAACATAATATCAAATAATTGTCGAGGCGTATTGAATTTTCACAGAACTTATATTTTAAGCGGAGAGAGAGACCATTTCCACTACATATTTTGATTCAAGCTATTGCATCATAAGACAGCAAGAAGAGAGAGAAGAGAACGTTTTTCGTTGTGTTTGTGTTTATAAATGAGGGAAATTTCATTGAAACGTCAGAGACGCGTGGTATAAATAAGGGGATTCCGGGGAAATATTATAATAGATAGGGAATTAAAAGGGATTGTTTTGACAGATTTATAATTGGTTTAAGTGGATTTAACCAGTTTAAAGAGCGCGTGATGTAATAAATAAAAGGATACTTTGGAAGGGGATCAGGAAATACGAATGAACATTATCTTTTAAAGGAGAGAATGGGTAAATTTAGTAAATTAAATTATTATAGTGAGAAATTAATGGGAATAGAAGTTCGTCATTACACACACACACACACACCGCACACACACACACACACACACACCACACAATATGTATGTATGTAATATGCCATATATGTGTTCAAGACTAAGAATATTTTCAAAGAATGGTTGCATCAATATCTTGGTAAATACAAACGTTTGGTACATGGACTAAACAAATATCGATACAAATAATTATCAAAATAGTTAAAAATATTGAAGAAATTTAAAACATTGTACATAGTTGAAATTTGTCACTAATTCAATTCATTATGATTGTCTCAGATGAGCTCATATTTAAACACGATATCTTGCAAATGTAATTTAAAAAATTTGCTCAAAAATTATTAGCCCGTGTTGTGACCGGGTGTGACATAATAGTCCCACTGTAGCTCATGCATGTGATAAGAGGCGACTAAAATAGCGTCTGGGGGTATAGCTGGGAATCCTGCTTCCGGGGATTATATTAGCGGACTTTAGGGACTTGCCTTCTTCTGGCAGGTACCGGCATCATGATCTCTAGGTACCCTAGTGATCTTTTTCTTTCCCATGGGGTTTACTGTCTTCGGTAAACATGGGTGGTGCACCTGAAGGTTACCCTAGCGATCCTTCTCTATTTTTGACCCTCCTTGTCAGCCAATTTTTAACTTTTTTTTTCAATTTTTTTTTTATCTAGACCACAGTTAAATCTTGTTTGGTGCAGCATAGCCACATCTGGCTCTTGCACTAATAAACTTTACTATCTCACACACACACACATTAAAAAAATTATTTATTAATCCAAAAATTATTTAAGTAAATCACAAGAGGAATGTTAAGTTTAAAATTAAAGAACACTGTTAAATACATTATATATTCAAGGACTCAAAATCATATCATATAGGTAGCGCCATTAATTTATATGAAAAAAAAAAAAGACAAAATTAATTATTTTTGCGTATAACTATTTAGAAGAAATAGAAAATACATCTAATTATTTTAACGAAAATAAAATTTTTGTAAATATACAAATATTATAAATATTAAATAGTAGCTATAAGCAAGCTTCAGTCTATTGGGGCTTAAAATTCTCGTTAGTATGGTGTGGATGTGGAGAGAGGGGTATCATCTCAGATGTGTCGACCTTGACATCAGACCGTGGTTCAAAAGTATGAGGCCGATCGGAAATCCCTATTAGAATGATCCAATCCTTTGGTGAAGAGTGAAGGTCCAAATCCTTTCGAATCAAATAAACTGGTCATTATATATTTTTAGAAACTAATTTATATGGATAAGTGGTTGCATGCTTCAAGGAGAGCAGAAAAATGAAATAATTAAAGTAAAATGAAAGAAATAAGAAAGTTTAATTGATTTTCAACATAATTCCGCAATTTAATAATTTAAATAATAAATTAAGATGGTGTTCCCACAATGATAGAAAATGAAGGGTAATTATAATTTTTAAAATTTTTTACTAGTTCATTTTTCAAAAAAAATGAAGAAAAAGGAACTAAAAATGTTTTAGTTTGCTAACCAAAAAAATCGAGGAACATGAAAAAAAAAATTGTACTCATAAAATAATATTTTATAAATAAAAAAGGCATGAAATGTAGATAGCTTAATTTAATCATATATATTATTTTCTTGGTTTTCAATAATTGTTTTTTATCTTGTTATCAACAAATCTCTTTCTTGTGCCATAGGTTACCTATTTATCTGTAAAAGAAAGCCTGAGACACCAAAATGTGACGAATAAGGAAGTACAACTACATAACGGTTGATGGAGTTGAACATTGTTAATCGCAGTCGTGTGTGTGTTCCTCGAACGGAAGTTTGAACTGGAACCTTATTTAAACTTCTTTCTTTTTTTACCCACCCATACTAAGTTAATGCTCCAATACTTGTGTTGATTTGGATTTGATTCTCAAAAATATCATGTTACAGTGTTATGGAATTTTTTGAATCGGAGAATGATTTGGAAAATAATTTTTTTACTAACGAATACCTCATTGTTACTTTTTGAAACTTAAGAGCAATAGCATAAATCACTGACTTCCAATAGAGTCGGTATCACCCACTTATAAGCGCCGAAAAAATCTGAGGGACATGTTTGTTCCTAGGCAAGTTTAGGAAGCATTGGGGATGAATAGTCAGCCTATGTAACATAATCGCATGCTGAAAGACTTGATTAGTAAAAAAAATAGAATGCATGCTTCAACAAATAGTTATAGAAGTCTTTTAAGTACAATAATTCCGTATTAAATGTAGGTATTGGTACAATATACTTTTCGTATCGATATCTTTATGACTAAAGTATGAACAGGTAGCAGCAGGGGCAGTGCACCACAACTTCTGTGCATATGTTTCACTCGAACAACCTGACAATAGAGGAAAAATACGATTTAAAGTTGCTGATGATAAATATGGAATCAATATCAAAAACTTAGTATCATTGCACTAAGTTCGTCCTTCTCAAAAGAAAGCCACAATAGCCTAGTAGTCACGGTCGTGGACTTTCGGTTCACGTTGTTTTCGTCGAATAGTGGGTTCGAGCCTTGTTGACGCTAAAGATCCAATTTGTAGCGAGGGTAATGTATGTAAAATCTGCTCTAGGTCCCAATTAATTCCCTATGGCGTGGTGTGGAAGCTTGAAAAGGGAGGTGTAGCTCATGTGTCGTCCTCCTCACTTGACCTACGTTCAAAATTACGAAGTTTGTTGCCAATAGCAATCGTGTAGCTTATCGTTACGATGTTTGATAAACAATGAATCACATCACATTTTCAGAAATAATCTTATATTAATTATTTAATAATTGATACCTATTAATCGAACTTCGAGTGATGCACCAATATATTAGAATCTTTCCATTAAGCAATTTCAAAAATCTGTCATTGTTTTTCTTCAGTGTAATACCTCACCTAAGACAGACAACATCTAATCACTGTCTGAAAAGTGGACTATGACCCAAAGTTAGAACACTATAGGTTACATAAGTGATTTCGGGAAGTCAATTTTCTTTTAAGAAAGGAGACTGAATATTTTTAGGTGGGGCAGAAGGAGGGGGAAAAAAGGTCGAGAGCTTATGATTAAATGATGATTTGGGGAATAGATTAATAAGAACCATAAAAGAAAGGCGTAAAATGTGAACAATTAAATTGGCAACATTTTCTAACGGCTTTAATATAGTAAAAAAATCCACAAAAATGTGTGTTTTAGATTCACAAATCTTCTTCAAATTTTCCAATAAGAACTAGTTAATCCATTTTATAAAGAAGAGTAAATTGGTTTAAGGGATAAACCTAAATCGCTGATGTAGCAAAATGATTCCGTAAAGAAAATTCTAGATTTTTTTTTTAATAAAAAAAGGAACTAAGAGCATTTTACAATTAAGATTTTAATATATCACAAGTACACATACATCATCCCCCTCCCCTTCTTAAAAATTCTTCTTAATACGAAGAACCCCATGCCATTTGATTAAAATTTTCATCATCAAACGATTTCTTAACTGCTCTGAACGGAAGTGAAGATGGGAAAAAATTCTAGAAGAGCCCTACGGCCGCTGACTCTGGCATCGTTTTTGGATAAGGAGCACTTTTCTGATCTTATTGTCGTTCAGAGGGGGCACCAGGGGGGGGGAACTCCTCACACTAGGCCCACCCACTCTCTTTGAGTCCCATCGATTGCTAAAAGGTGGCGGCCAATCCATTCCAACAATTGAGAGGGGGTGTCGTTTCCAGACTTTTGGAAGTAGGTCTTAAAAGAGAGGGACCAGGTTTTAGAAAATGCTGATTCAAATGTTATCAGAGAAAAAAAAATTGCCTTTAAAAATTAATTACATAGATTTTTTTTAAAAGAAATTCGTTCGTTAATCAGAACAATCTGAAATTTTCAGGTTTCATATTTATAAAAACAGTTTACAATATAGTTATTATGTAATGAAATATTCAGAAATATTACTTTACTAGAAACAAGTAGAACGTGTGTAGTTAATAATTTTTTATGTATTTATTTATATATTTTCCTCGTTTTCAAAAATTATTTTTCATGATAAATCTTAAAGAGTTTAATTAAATTTATGAGGATATATGCCCCTCCCCAAAATTTAATAAAACCTGAGTTTTTAAAGCATCTCTATCGATGAAATAATGATCATTAAGCAGTCTGATATACAGTATTATTATTATTTTTTTCATAAAAGTATTATATCAACACAAAAGTAGTCAATTTATAACGGATATGCCATAACATTCTGTAATTTTTCATATATAGGCCCATTATATTTGAGAATCAAAATTATGGCAATAGTTTTGCATCAAAATAACAAGTAAAAATGTTTTTATTATAATGCAATTCATGGATTAATTAAACATTCCTGTAACTTATTGTTATTATTTAAATTTATATTATTTATTATATTATGATGATATAAGAAATTATTTTCACAAATTATTCAAACTAATTTTATTTTGACTAAAATCTTTATAGTAATTTCGTAATTAGATAACTTAAGAAACAATTAAAGAAACCAGTGTAAAAAGGTTGGAAAAAACGACACTTTCTTACATGATTGTTGCAAAAATACGAAGTATGTGATGTTTTCTTTATAGTTTTTTCTGTCTGGACAAAGGTTTATTCGTAATTAGAAATTTAATACTTTTAACTATTTATTTTAAACAAAGTTTTGTCTATTGTAAGAAATTTTAATTTCACACACTTTTGTTTCTCAGAGTATTAATTTTTCTTTGAAATGTTTCATTAAAAATTTCAAAACAATTTTTACTGTTAAATTTGTTTAGTTATATTTCATTTTTGTGATATTATGTTAGGATTTGAAATTAATCATAGTATTTAAAGTATCTGACAAGAATATAGCATTTTGTTATATAAAAATGTGTTTTTAAAAAACAAAAGTTTTTCCTAGAGTAGATGTAAAAAATAATATATAAATCTATCGTAAAATTTTAAAATTAATTGAATCCTTTGTATCTTGTTACGTTGCTTTATATCTTAATAGAGGATATATTTTTTTCACATAATATTATAAAAATTTAATTTTTAACTAATGTATATTTGATTGTTACTATTAAGTTAATAAATTAAACAACTCACCCTGTGTGTGGGGGGATGTTGATAAGTACTTGCAATTTTTTCACAAAAACTATATTGATTCTCTGTGCATTACAAACATTTTCTTAATTATTCAATAAATATAAAATACAAATAAACATGTTGTTATATATCTAACCCATATAAATATTATTCAAGGGTTATACATTGTTTTAATTATAAATTCAATTATAAATATATAAGGTATCAAATACAACCAAAAGTACAAACAGAAATGTTTTATGAATTTACAACGCTATTGCAATTGCGATTTCATACAAATTATATGAACATCAAACTGAAATTTAAGGAAAAATTAACATTTATATAAGCAGTGAATTCAAATTTATTTTTGACTGTAGGAAGCAATCAATTATTTTATGCTCTTGAATAGCAAATGTTCTAAAACGGAGTTTGGAGTTTAATAGTTATGTTAGTATTCATTATATTCAAAAACTCTAATATTAGGTCAATCCATTACGTCCAATGTAATATTAAGGCCCCCTTTGACTTAGTTTTAGAGTCATTGAAGCTTTATATGTTATGTTTTTAAAATTGTAAAGTAAAAACTCTTTTTAGATGACTGAATGCATTCAAAAATTTAAATACGTTTACTTTACAGTGGATTAATAAAAATTCCCACCCTTCCCAATTTATGATCCATGTTTCCCATAATGTTTTTTAATTTAAAAGATTATACTTTAATTACGAGAATACTACCTTTTAAACCAACACATTTTAAACCCATTTTTATATACTGTACCGCTTCATAATATCAAGCGTGAAACGATTTCTCAAGTGCATTTCAGTTTAACTAACTTTTGGGGCTATTTTAATATGTTATTTGAATTTAAAATCTCTCCTAGAAAAGAAACCATGACCTATGTAAATTAGAATTACTATATAAAATATATATTGAATAGGAAATGATAGGATAGAAAGAATGGAGGTATTATAGAGATTATAGACAAAAAGAGATAGATTAAGTAGTGAGGTTGTTGAGCACACAATACTGGTGCGAGAATGTGTGTGATGATCTAAGAGTATACTCGTGATATAGTTTGAGTCACCAGAAGTCTAGTGAATTCGAATCCTATTTTCTCAATTTTAATTTTACTATTTTTAAGATAAGTAGAATTCTGAAACATAATCTTTTACTCCCCAGTTCAGAAGTATCGCATGTGATACTATCTCTTTTGAATTGTTTTAAAAAGACCCACGAGAAGGAAATCAGTTGAGAACTGTAGCATCACATGTGATATAGTTCCAAGTACTATCTCTAACTTTTTAGTTCATTAATAGATGACAGTACCTGTTCTTTCTTACGTTTTATTTGGCCAGTTTTAGAGGCAAACATAAATTCTTCACGTTGAATAAGTGAATATTTTGTAATTATTTATTTGCAAATTGTAATCCATTTTAAGAAAAAAAGATTTTATGTAGGGGTATATAGCAATATTGCATAAATATATGATATACATCTTGAAGCTTAAAGAAAATTCCGTCTTACTACTCACATATTTGAATCTTCATTTCTTTGAATTTTGTAAGTAATTTTTATATTTTGATTTGTTGATAATTTTTAAAAAGATAGATTTTATTTTGTAAATTTTATCGTTGAAATTTTTTGCATTTTTTAATCATTGAACTATTTTGTAATTTGGATTTCCCAATTCAGCCTACCAGGAATTATAGATTTTATTTTTGTAGATTTTATCGCTGAATTTGTTTGCATCTTTTAATCATGAACTCTTTTGCAATTTGGATTTCCTAATTCAGCCTACCAAGTCGCACAGGGGGAAGGTTGGTACCATTAAACTAGTTTAAACCCGCTTAATCGGTCCTCAGCCCGATATTGCTTTTTGACTTGCTGGGTTCCATATTTTCATTTATTTTTCTTTCATTGTTACATTTCTTTCTGGATTTTTGTCTTTTTAAATATTTTAAATTATTCTTTCTTAAATTTTCAGTATATTGTATAAATTTATAGATCTTAATTTGTAGTAAATAGTAAACTCTGAGGAGACTGTAAATATTGTAGTATTATAAGAGATACTTGCCTCACCTCCAACAAAGAAAAATGAAACAAACAGGTTTGGCATAATGTGGTAATAATACATAATACTCATTTTTGGAGAAAAACAATTATTATTTTTATGTCTTGTCTGAGGAATTTAAGTTAAATAAGTGATCAATTGCATGTTTCACACTAGTAATACATTTTGATCATTCTAAGATAGAATAAAATTAAGTAAATATCTATTGACTGATTACTTATTCCATCTCAATGGTTTTTAATGTTAATAACCATGTGAGAGGGTTAAAAGCGCAGTCTGAAGGAAACCATACATTTACAATAATATTTAGTTTATTTTTATCATTTAATACGTCTTATATTATTTTGAAATATTTGTTGAGACATCTTCTAAAGATGGAATGCAATTCTTTATGAAACAAATTTAATGTGAAGGAACTCCAATAGTATATGTATAATTATAAATATGCTATGATAAGTGTGTCAAATATTTTGCACACACAAAAATATTTTCATTAATCTTTCGTAAATACATATTTGAAAAAAGCAATTTCTTTCGGTATTTCTTAAGGCTTATGTAATTTAAGGAACTTAGCTTTTTCAGATTGAGAGCTAACAACAGGTATTTTTGAGATAAATAAACTACATTATTTGTTTATATATACGTTGTTTTCAACTGTTATAAAGCTGTATTTTCATTTAAATTGTTGTGATCTTTTTCAGAACTTTGAATTAATAGGAATTAGAGAAGAAATAGGTGAATATTACGATTTTAGTGTTCAGAGGGATATAAATTGTAATATGTTGTTCAGTTAATGCAAAAAATCCCTGAAATTAAGAAATAATAATATCGCATTTTCGAGGATAATTTCTAATTCAATTTTGGCAATAGGAAGAAATTGTGAAGCAACTTGATTAAAGTAAAGCGATTAATTGTTAATTTATATGAAAATTATTTAAAGTCTGTCCGGGCCTATAAAGGCCCCTCAGATGGTGTCCATCTCTGTTTTTGTAGTCTTTGTGCCTGAAAGCTAATTAATACGTAGTGACCAGGATGGAAAGAAAGAAACTGTTTTTTACAAATATGCATTTATGAAGGCTTAGTTGAAAACTCACAAAATATTTGATTTATATAGCACAGCTTATTTATAACAATAAAAAATGCTGGAGGAATTTTTTCATATTATATTTTTGTAGCATAAAAAAATTACATTTCATTCTTATTAGAAGCCTCGACTAAGGTCTCAAAAGAATACAAGACATAATTAATGATAAAAATAAATTAAATAATACTGCAAAATACGAGTAACTAGCCTGAAGCTGGATCTACGGTTAACTTCTGAAGCGAAATTCATTAAAAAAGGAGAAATAAAGGATAGCTGAAAAACCAATTGAATATTGTATTGACTTTCATTAGCTGTTTCTTGACTTTATGTCCGCATTTGATAGTGCAAGCAGGAAACATTTAATGGAAGCAATGTAAGAATTTAAAATTCAAAGTCATTTGTTTAGACTTATAATGTGTACATCGAATGACGCCAGATGTTAAATTGGATTCATGGGTGTCATATCACAGGGCCTAGGAGCTAATAATGCTCTTCGACAGGGTAATTCTCTTTCATGATTTCTCTTCAATATTGGGCTGGAAAAGTTTATTCGCAATTCAAATAGAGATACTCCCGAAAACATCTTTTACAAATTAGTCCACTTCCTGGCTTATGCTGCAGATATTGATATTATGACTGGGAGTGTTCCAACCTTGAGGCAATTATTTTCCTCTTTAGAATTTGCTGCAAATCATATGGGATTGAGAAAAAATGTGTCTGAAACTAAGTATATGCCTGTAATGAGGCAATTCACTCAATCATCTAAAAATTGGTACACATGAGTTTAAAAATGTACCATGTTTTAATTATCTAGAATCTTTGGTTAACGCAAAAATAACATCATTTCTGAGATGCAAATTTCTATTTCACTGGCCAACGAAACGTTCAAAGGACTCCGCTATTAACTGAAATCCTGTTTTCTCTACAGAAAACAAAGCTTCTTATTTATAAAACTTTCATTTAGGCCAGTTCTAATGTATGGCTTGGAAACTTGACCTCTTAACTAAAAATAGGGAATACAAAATCGTAGTTTTTGAGAGAAAAGTCCTCGGAATTATTTTCAGTGGTGAAAAAGAAAATGGCTTTTTGTGATCACGTCTTAACTGTAAAATTTATAAAATGTTTAAAGAGCCAGATATCATTAAAATTATTAAAATGAAGCGAATGATCTGAGCTTCTCATATTGTTAGAATATTTAGAAAAATCCAGTAAAAAAGATTCTTGTTGAGAAGCCCTTTACTAGACGGAAAAAAGAAAAACCAAAATTACGGTGTTTCGATTATGTTGAATCATATCTTAAAAGTGATTGGAGAAGGGAAATGGCAAGACTAAGGCACAAAAGGCAGGTTATCTTGGAGAAATCTTCAAAAGAATGCCTTTGACCATCCTGGGCAGTTGAATAAAATGTGATGATGATGGACGGATGAAAGATGAGTTGACATATAATCAACTGTCCAAGTCGAAGCCACACTGAGAATCAAACCTTGGTCCACAATACTCACAACCAGACATGCTAACCACTACACAACCGAAGCTACATTTATCAGAAAGTATTTGTTTCATTATGATTTTTAATCACTTTGCAAAAATTAAAGATGTATTTAATATATTGATCATTATTTATTTTTACTTTTACTTCCTTTTTTAAATAAAAAAAATTAAGAAAAATGTTTCAGTAGAACGATTTTTATTTTTGCCTTAGAATTATTTCTTTATTTATACATCGTAATGCCACCACATCGATAATAATGATATGAGTCATTGAAACCCAATAAATAATCTGTCAGGAAATATTTAGTGAAAAATATCTTACTAAATTTAATTTAGTCTATAGAATCATAAATATATAAAATTGCATTATAAATATGGGAAGTTTACTAAATCGCCTCCCAAATCAAGGATTATAATTGAAAATCGTATACTAATTATCGTATGCTTAACTATTTTGCTATTTTCTCTGCCCCCTCTTATCATTCTAATATCTCTTATCTCTCTATATATCAACAATCTCTACATCTTAAATCATCGCATTAGCCGTTTGGTCATCATCGACATCTCAAAGTATGCGTTTTCCCCTCGAGTTCATGGGTTAGAGTCTTGATAATACTAAAATTCGTAGTGTAGGGAGGATCATGCACTTAAATCTTCCAAGGTTCCAAATCTTCAAGTTGGCATCCTCAAGAAGTTGCTGTGAAAGTTTGGAGGGATGGATGCCAAAACGAGATTTAAAACTATGAGTTTCGTAAATATCAGCCAATGTGTTACTTGAAAGTGCAATGTTAATAAGAATTCATTTGTTAATCAAATCTCTATCTAATACTTTAAAACTGTCTATCTAATAATTTCATATCTATTATACTTTTAAGTATAGAAATAACGTCAATTCAAATAACGTTATGAAGTACCCAAAATGGTTGGTTAGAAGGGAAAGAAGAAATTTGATTGATATAAAAGTTTGAAATTTTATTTGTCAGATATTGATAAGAAATTTTATTAAGATTAAAAGATATTCTTCGAATCTCTAAAGATTCAGTATACTTTGAAATTTATGAAGTTTTAATGTAATAAATAATTGAAATCAAGGTGTTGACACTCTTAAAGTAAAATACTTTTTTTTTATTTCAGTTTTATTGCTACAACATTGAAATTTCCTATTAGTGTATACTGCAAAATTTTAATATTTATTGTATTTATAAAATTACATGACCTTTTTTGATATTTTATTTTCAGAAGGTACAAATTGAATTTTTACAACAATTCCTTCCCTACCTATTTCCAAAAGGTAAAATTTCGATTAATGTAGAAAAAAATAAAGAGATGTAGCATCTCTACCCCTGTATATTATGCGTTGCTTCTTTTTCGTGTACACATCCAATCCATTTATAACATTCTTAATGATAAATTCTCGTGATTGGGGCCCGGCCATAGCGTGCAAGAATTCCATTCATGTCAGAACCTATTGAAAGAAAATCTAACGTTAGGGAAAGCAAATAGGAGATGACATTGATTGGCTGAAAATCCACGGTCTTTCGCGCTGCTAAGCCAATGTGAGTTCTTGGAACAGAAAGATAGGTGATCAGATTAATCTGTTGTCACGAAAAGTTAAGAAGTTGGTTCAGACGGCTGTTTTGTGAGCTTGAAAGTAAGTTTCATGAAGTTCCAGAGGACACAATCATGAACTTGAAAAAAAATAACTTCCCAGAAATTCTCAACTGTTTCCGGAATGCAAGTGTTTTTTTCTTTTCTTCTGGAGTATTTTATTTCAATAAACTTGAGGTTCTTTTTTTTATTTTTCTATAAATATTAATGCATCTGAGGAAAATTATAACCTATTTTAAGGTAATAATTTTATAAATTATAACGTTATTAAATTATCACCTTATGTTGTTAAAACATTTTCGACAAAAAAAAATTATTACAGAAACTAGTATACACCTAAACTTGCAAATATAAGTAATCTGATAGATAAATAAATAAAAAAAAAATTGTACTTAAGTATAATCATTATAAGAGAAAAACTTTTCATAGATTCATTCAGTAATTTTCAGTTTGTCTAATTCCTTTTATTCGAGCTCTGAAATTCTATCCAAAAATGCCTCGTTCTGTTGAATCACTACAAATTTACCGATACTAGTTTATGCCTTAAACATAAAAGTTGATTTATATCTAGTGATCGTGCACACCACTTAATTATTATTCCTATGATTAAGCAAATGTGATACACACTATACATAAAAACGAAATGCTGTTTTTTCTAATCTATATCTGTCAGAAATGTTTACTTTTAATGCATCCATTACCTTTACCTTTTATTCCGGTGAAGATAAAAATTGATTAATGGATATTTTGCTGCAGATAAAGTTTATTAATTTCTTAATTTTGGGCTTTCAAGGGAAATGAGAGTTTACTGAAAGATGGTAATTTGAATGAACTTCCAAAAAGATTACACAGTTAAAAAGCTCAAAAATGAGTTTTTGAAAAATATTCAAATAAAATATTTAGTAATTTGGAATTTCTTATAAATTACTTTTAATATAAAAATAAAAAAAAATTATCATTTTATACATATCTAAGAATAAAAACACTTTGACACATGTAATATTGATATTGTTTTCCCAAAGTGTATTAACAAAAATTGCAAATTTGAGGAATATCGAAAAACAGCAGCTACACAGAAATCTATTGATTACAAAATAATTTTTTTTCATGGTATCCTATGAAGAAATAAGTTTATCATTCCTAAGGAAGAAAAAAGACTGCAAAATACCTGGTCGAAAGTAAAATATCGAAAACGTAAGTAATAATAAATGTGAAGTATCAAAACTTTAGAATATCCGTTTAAATTATATAATCGTTTCGCATGCTTAAGGCTATGGCCAGCAAAATGCAAGTGCTTTATGAAGTGGCTATATATTAAAGTAGTAATTTTTAATTATGAACTTACTTGCTGCAAGATATTTGTAAATACTAAAAATATGAAAAATCTGTTTCATTTTTGAATTAATAATATTAGTTTGAAAATAATTTTATTCAATAAAAATTAAAAGTAATAAAAGAAAAAGCAATAAAAGAAAAATTAATAAGAAAACAGTTTTTTGAAGATTTTACCTAAAAATATCAAATTTGTTAAAATTTTCACTTCAGCAGAATGCCGAGTTAAATCGATTTAAATTAATTTAAATCTACTTATGTTCTATCGCAATTATGTAAAGTAAAAATTTACTGAAGGGAAAACAAGAATAATTATGCGTACATTTGATTACAAAAATAAAAAAGAAATAAATCTTTCACTTAAGAAATTAAATGACATTTGAGAACTCCTTGTACATGTTTCTTATGCAATCTATCAATTCTAAATTGAAGGAACGACTGTTAATTATTATTAAGTTAAACTTTTTTTCCCTTAATAATATTTTTGATTTTTGCAGGATTTTGCATTTTTACGTAACAGAATCAAATTACGCTATATTGCAGATGCACCTATTTTCGTCAAAATAACTCATCTTCTCAAAGAACTTCAAATAGAACCCATCCTCACCTGAATTGCAAATTTAGCATCTTCATTTCACGACGACATTTCAAGCCATAACAATCCAACTATCAATAGCCAAGCTCAATTTCAATCTCATACCAGAAAATATAAATATTCTTATTATGCATCCAAGTTAAAACCAACGTTTTGAAGCGACTCACACTTTAATTATCTCTCTTTTAAAATTGGAATTAACACAGTTATCCAGGGGGGGGGGGGAATTCTACAGTCTTAACTTCTAATTCACTGATTTCCTCCAAATGGAGCCCTATAATCAACTATTTAGGAAGCAGGCCTCACCCGCTCAACTATCAAACTCCTAGACGATGTCTACCTACCCCAACTCCGAGGATTGAAACCTCCCTTCCTCACTCCTCGTCTACACGAGAACACGGCCGTCGACTTCGGTGACTTTTTTGTCACTTTTCATTTCATATTATATTACTCATACCAAGTAAGAGAAATCCCAGAGTGCTATAAACTCGAAATAAATACATTGCCAAGTTTGAAACTAAGGGCTATTTAGTCTACTACGTTCTTGAAGTCAGTCGCGACAGATAACGGAGCGTCATAATAGTTTTAATAGGGATACCAAATATATATATATATATATATATATATAAACCATTTTAAATAAAAATTTAAATATATAAAGCAGTATTTATTATGGATACATCTATTCTGCGTCTGTGTGGATGATATAAATATCCACCAAAGTACTTCACAAGTTAATTAGTATTGTTGTATTTATAAACACACCGAACTGAAATGAAGACTTTTAGTTACGATCAGCATTGCAAAAAAAAATTCCAAACAGCTCCGGGTCATGACTTGGTGGTCAAGGTCAAAAAACCTGTAAATCTTCATGAAAAAATCCAAAGTGAACGGTTCTGAATTGCAAAATGTGCCAAGCCATCGAATGTCGGATTTAGAGTGCTTATTGTAGCTAATTTAACTGAGCAATTATTTTGAATGGGAAACTATGGTTATAGTTATATCTGATTTTCAGTATAATTTTTTCAAGGTGTAGGCTATAATAAATTAAGTATATTAATAATTTATAGATTTAAAAACAAAGACGAAAAAATATTTACAAGCCTGTTGTTTCGCGTCTGTTTCAAGTAGCTGAAGTGAAACTAACACCTATTTTTAAATTATATTCGTAAGAAAACTTCATTCATTGATTTTTTTACATTTTTAATTAATTACATTTTTAATGAAATTTTGTATCAGAGGAGAGGACGTATTGTTTTCATTTTCTTTTTCCTTTTCTCAAAAATATATCCAAAAATCCAAATTCCGTATATAGGCCGAATGATAGTTCGATTTTTAAAATCGCTGAATAAATGATTGTATGAATGAAAGAGAAAATGATTTTGTCTTTGAAGATGACAAAAACTCTAGTATGGAAAGAATTGTAAGTGATATACAATCAAACATTTCACAGAGTGAAAATGAATTTTATGAATGCTTCGGACCCTCAGATCTTGATAAGAACCATAAAACATTCATGTGACGTTTTTTTTCAGCATGAAGGCTGCATTCAAAATCCAAAATGTAAGTTAGAAAGCTAAAATAATTCTTGTCTTCCATTGTTATTTTTTGCATGCATTACCTACGGTATCTTATTATTATTACAGTATACGTTTCTGTATCATTCCTCTAGCAGGATGCAAATAACGCCTACGTCAGATTTTACGATTTAGCGGCGACTCAGCAAACCCGTAATATAAACATTTTCAAATATAAAACAACCAATTAACACAAAAAGAATGATATTTTATTTTTAATTATTTTTCTCATTAACTTAGAATACATCATCTAAAGAGATAGAAACGTTCTAAATTTGGCTGTTTATCTCTTGCACACGCATAAGGCATAGTTACCTAAGTTTTTTTGAGAACTAGCGGTTTCATCGTAATTTACAAGATCTGCCTCAAAGTTAATGAGAATAACTGTATCGTTCGTTTCTAATACATTACGAAAGGAAATAACTGGTGGCTGCAGTTAGATTGAACTTTCAGTTATGTATTCCAGTAGTCACCTGCTCGTCCGATTCGTCTAAGCATCCACAGTGGCCTCATAGAGAGCTATTTTGTGAACGTATCGTCACATTCATGATGCAGAAAAGTATTGGAAAACGTTTTGCAATTAACTTGGCAAATGAGGTAATGGAACCTATCTTGAGAAAACAACCATGGCTTCCCCATCCACCATACGATCCAGACATAACTCCTTACGAATTCTTGTTCCCTAAACTAAAGATAGAATTAAAAGAACACCGTTCCCTACACGGTTGAAAATGCTTAAAAACGTTGACCACAAAGCTTCGAAGTATCTCGCAAAATCAGATTAGACAGTGCTGCAAACAATGGCAGTATCACCTAATCGTTGTACTAATTTTCAAAGTTCATACTTCGAAGAATATTACGTATATTTCATTGTTTGTTCAATTACATTACTTTTTTAGCTAATATTCTCATTTCTTTTGGAACATACCTTAGAGCTTCAAAAGGTATCAAAACTTCTCGGCTTATTTATGGCAATATACGATACGCTAAATGTTGAAAGTAAAATTTTTATTAGATATATAATTATTAAAGGCTCAAAGAAGAATATCTTGTACCATGATATAGTAACATGTTACATTAAAACCACAATTCCAATTCATCTTTAACGAAAATGTCAATGGGTCAAAATCAATATCAAACACAACAAGCCACTCCAAAATATGTCGGGATAATTTAACCGAAATTTAAATTCCAATACCTCCGCCAATCAGAGGGCCTATTAACCGGTGTCCAGCTAGACATTCTCCAAATTACAATTTGGCAGATACTCTCGTTGTCCTAATTAAAAGCCCAGACAATGGATGGTAATACCGAGTTTCTGTAAAACTAAGGCAAAGTTTCTGTCAAAGCTGTCACTCACCGGGATGGTCTGTTATTGGAACCCGAATGGAGTGATGAGATCGATTAATTTGAAGCTTCGAGAACATAAACTGGTTTGAAATATTTTTTGGCGAAATTTTCCGTTGTGTATTATAATTTTATTTGAATAAACTTAGTCTGAATAAGTTTAACGCAACATATTCAAAATATATCTCAGGAGTATGGTGTCTTTTTAATCTGTAAGATCACATATTTCGCTATTATTTATCTGGTAAAACTGCATTTGATAATTTTTTTTTATCCACCAAATTTCTTCTAAGTTATTTTGTTATATCCAGTGAGATCAAAAAAGCTGATTTGTACTCTAATAACACTTGATTAAAAAACAAATAAATATACTTAAAAATGTATAAATACTTTTTTTAAGAATACAGTAGTACCTCTTGTAAATGGACATCTCTATGTAAGGAACAATTCTGCAGATCCCAGTCTTTTTGAAAAATAGAATATGTAATTATCTCTTAATAAGGGACAATTCTATTTAAAGGACAGTTCTTTACTTGGATGTACTACTGTATATAAATTATTATATGAAATAATTTCGAATTTCGCCATTCTTATCTGTTTTGAGTAGTAAATGAAAATGCCAATTATCATTGTAAGTGTCAAAAGCTAAAACATAACAGTGTAGAAAATGCTTTAATAAATACTTATAACAAATATTTATAAAACAAAATTAAAAAATATTTCCATTATAGGAAATGATATTCATCTAAGACATCATTTCAATATGGTCGTTCTAGATATTTTAGAAAGCTGTATGTGTTTCTGAGATGGAGAATTTCTTCGTTTGTATAGTTTAATATTTGTCAAATAAATAATTATGAATTTAAATTAATTCAAATTATAAAGTTTTCATTTTAGGAGGAAATGAAAAATTAGGGCTGTCCCTGCCATTAGTTTTGTAACAATTCAGGTACAGGAAAATGTGTGAATCTATAACAGAATGCTTCTGTTATGAAAGATTTAGTAATATCATTATTAAGACTTGTCTACATTAATTATTCCCCTCAATTAATAAAATTAATAGTGATAAGAATCCTTCTATTTCTTAAATATAAACTTAGCACAGTATTCTAATAATTATTCGGCATGTTTACCATACATACGCACAATACGTTTTACCAATGTTCATTGTGTTTAAATTCTTTTTCAAAATCAATTTTTATTTGAAAGAAACACAAAATCTGTCTGACTCACAGTCACATCTACAGTCCCAAGGGAATTAAATAAGAGCGAAATATCTCCCCATATATTGATACTGAGAAATATCTCCAAGATCTTAGAGTATATATATACACACACAATCTGCATTATACTACTTTAATATTATAAACTACAAAAAAAAACTTTCGAGAAAGCTTTATTAGCAAAAAATATGTAAATTTTTCTCACACAAAAATCACATTAAAACTTTAATTTGAAATACACCATTAAGCAAATTAACTTTTATAAAGACGACTCTCTCTACGGAATTGAGCATTTCTTATCCTATTGTTATAATTCGTTATAGTTTAAATTTGATTAAGCTGTCATTAAAGAATAAAAGCCTAATTTAAAATACTTGTAAGTGATTTCTGTGTATATTTTTTTCAAAACTATATTCAGATATATCTAGGGAAATGAATGAAAAATCAAACGACGAAATCGGTGGGATGATAAGGAATAAATTAAAATGACATGTTAGGCTATTGTGAGCATGAATAAAGAACGAAAAGGGGTTTAAATTATTCCTTTAAAATAAAAAAAATCAAAATAATACTTGGACAATTCTTCTGAGACATCAATTAAACGAGATAAGAGATTGTGAAGAGACGAGAAATCTCCCCTTTGGAAAATATTTGGTAGGTATCGAAAATTTTTGAGTATCGTACAAATGACGATTATGGTGTTGTGTTAAATCTCTGCAGGAATAATTCATGACAGATATAATATATAGTTATTTGTGTATGAAACAGATGATATTTGATTTAAATCTATTTTCATATATTTAATTTCTTTTGTTTGATGCAGACGATATTTGTTGAAAAGGAATAACAGTAAGCTAATTTTTAAATTTTTCTATTGTAGAATAGCAAGAAAAAGATTGTTTTTGGAATGATGTATTTATTTCTGTCAGTTTTTCTAAAAGAAAATAAAGTGAGGCAGAACAGAAACGTTTGTTAGTTCTTACTGAATTTAGTAGCAAGCGTGTCAACAAAATGGCGCATTTAATCTCGTAGAGTCCGCGCCGGACTTCGTGAAGATTTTGGAGTCTCGAGGTTCCCTTTAAGAAAGCATATTTCCCTTTGAGAGAATATTTTTCTCCTTGTTTTATTGTTTTATGGGATATAAAGCAACATTAACTATTATTGAAAGAGTAATTTTCTTAATTTCATATTTATAAGAAACAATTTGTTACGTCCCTGTTATAGATGCGCTTATTTTGAAGGGCGCCGCTATAAAAGAGAAGTAAAAGCATTTTATGTTTGACATATTTGAACATATGTAAAATAAACATTTCAGAAAAAAAAACTTGGTATTTTTTCTAGCAAAGAATTATTTAAACCTTTTAACATGTATTTTAAAATATTGCAACATTTTAAGACTACTTCTACTTCTACAAATTCTAATAAATAAGCAATTGTGTCTCCTGAATTTCTGAGATGTGTTTCCCACAATTCTGTACATAAATATGGTGGTACTAGTGTTATTTACAGTTTCGCCCATTTTTTTTTTCTAACAGATATAAAAAAAAAATAGTATAAACAACTATATAACGAAATTAATGGATTTGAAAAAAAGCAATCATTTAGTAACAATTCCTGGTTGCTTGTACAGAATTATTAAATTTATTACAAAATAATAAACAGAAAAAAAATTCAAAATAATACATTAGTTACAAGAAAATGTGGCAGCGGTAGTCTAGCGGTCCTGATCGCGAATTCGCAGCTGGCAAATCTCGCGTCGAGTCGTGGTTCAAGCCTTGATGTCATGAAGAACCCGCCATGTATCCGAGGCTGATACACTTTAAATATTTTGAGGCTTGCAGTCCTCCCATTGGTATGGTGTGGAAGTTAGGTGAGAAGGATGCCAGATCAGGTGTCATCCTCGTCATTTGACTGAGACTCAAAATTACGAGGTCCGTTGCCAATAGCCTTGAGGTGCTTCTTGAATGACGTTAATAAAACCAACCAACCAATAAAAAATGCCACAGGATTTTGAATACATGACCGTCATGAAAAGGATAAAAAGCTTATAAGAAGCAGTCTAAATTCTTGAATACCAATGAAATGATTAAAGAGAGACTGCTAAAGAGAAAATTCAAATAACTCATAGAATGTAGCTAAATAGCTAAAACAATGAAACTTCCTACATATATTTATAAAAGTCCTACAATTAAAATAAAGTAACAGGTTTTTTTTTATCATTTTAAGGTACTATATCTTCTCAGCATTCAACTATGCCAATTATACTGATGAACGTGTCTTTGGTGAAATCAGAACCTGAACTCGGCTGTTGCGAAGCTGGTGACTTAAATCACTGATTAGCTGTGGCCCACAAAATAAAATAAATAAAATGAGAAGGAAATAAATGGATCGTGATGGCCTGGTTGGTAGTTTTACACTTGCAATTAATAAATCAGAGTTAGCTAACCAATGACACGCGTGTGAAGGTCAAATGCAATGGCATTTTGGGCATTGTTCATGGGTGGTCATCGCCCTAGAACAATTAACGCGGTGCTGACGACGAGTCTGGAATAAACAATTGAAATTACGGATGCAAATTGATGATTTGGCACTATTTACAGAATTTCAAGAAATCATTCAGGCTCAAGAGGATATCAACTTGCGGTCGAAACTTTAAAATTTGGAAAAAATTAGCTTGCAGAATGAAGCATACACGTAGTATGATTACGAACAGGATACATGAACTGCTTTGAACCGATTTTCAGACACATTTAGCACCCTGAAATATATAGCTTTAGTATAATTAAAAATTGTTTCTTCTTTCTACTTTGTTTGAAACCTTATTCTCTCTGCTTTTAATGATATTAAAACCATTAAAAAGATTGGAGTAACAGACGAAGTCAGTAGCACTAACAATCTTACCAGAGATTTAGTAAATGAAATTCAGCAATAAAATATTTATTAATATATGGATTTACTTGTTATTGTGTTTTAATAAATAAATATATTAAAAATATAAGGCTTTTTTATTGCAGCTAAAGTACCACAAAAGTATGAATATTTCTAGATTTGACATCAGGCTGAAATTAAATCGGATTTTTTTACTTATTTTGGCACACCAAAATGTTCAAATGGTTCACTATCACTGTGATTGATAAAAGGTCTGAGTATAGTAATTCTAATAAAAAAAAACCATTTTGTATGAGGGAATGTGTGTGAGGGAATTTGTGTATTCATTTTGTATGAGGGAATGAGTTTGAGGGCTCAAAGCCCTCAAATTGTTGTGTAGATGGGGAAAGTGGAGTACCTGTTCATTTGTCAAAATCGTCTTATGACCATATTTCAGAATGATAAGGGGTATTTGACGTGTTTAGCAGTATTAGATAAGTGGTATTTGACGTGTTAGAATAAGCTAGAATAGGACCACGGCAAATAATGGGCGTATTTTGATATGTAAAAAACTCTTTATGTATTTTCAGGAACAAATACAAAATTGACTTTTTATTATTGCGATTTAAGATTTAACAATAAATTTGTTGTATTTAAATCTCACTGCTTCCACAATGGAGATGAATTACAGAAGATTACAATATAGCGGCCTGTTTTATCTCAGTTAAAAGCTTCATGGTCGGTGACATTCCAGTCGAATTGTCGGTTCGTGGAATTTTGCGGGGAATAATAAGGGTGCTATATATTAAATAAGTGGCCACAATGACATTTCAAAGCTTTTAAGGGGTATGTTGAGAAAGTGAAGAGAAATTCTAACTCAAAAAATCAACAGAACCGACAGCTAATTATGATTCAAAATTTTGTTGCACTTTCAATTCAGACAATCATACTTTATTAATATCTTCCATATGTTAAGAATGTAATTCCTAGTAAAAATAAGATGAGAATTTTCATCCAGTGACAGTTGACAAACATCAATTAAGTTAGCCCTCCTACTTTCAAACTTTCATTCCAAGCATCTGGAGATTTAAAAATAAAATTTTAATTTTTCTAATATAATAATTTCTTACTCGAACGAAATTTTGTAGTTATTAAAAAAATAATATAACAGATATATAAATCAAACCAATCATCATTCGCAATTTTGATTTCGAAAAGCCGAAGAATTTGCTATGATAAAGTAGGCTTTTCTCTAAAAAAACACGCATCATTAAAATTAAATTATGTTGAAAATCTTAAGTTTGCAGCATTAAATTAAATGAAGAAATAAATAAACAATAATACTAAGGGCAATTTAAATGCCATAGATAGAAGATGTATCAATAGATATTTTTTTAAAAAAAGAGAAATGTATTCGAAATTCGTAAGTCGATGACACTGAAATTTTAAAGAAATCAGAAATTTTGTATTTATAAATTTTCGTTAATTAATATCCTGAAAGCATTATTGCTATTTAACACTTGAGAAACACCGCTTTGTCACTTGGCTTTGCCAGTTGCCAAATGTTTCAAAAACAATTCTTAAAAATTATTTCCTTTGTAGTGAAATATTAACAAATATTTCAGACTATTTAGAACAGGGAAATTTCATTTAAATCATGATGTTTAGTGTTGAAGAAATACGATTCAAATAAATATCAAACTTTTAATTTTAAAACTTTCCCTTTTTTGATTACCTATTACAGCTCACAAAGTACTTGTGCGTGAAACCAAATTAATCCTTATAAATACTGATAGTTACAAAAATATTGTTTATGCTTGCAACTTTACTCAACTTCTGAAACCGTAAAACGGTAAACTGATAATTACATTTTTAATGGATAGACAGAATTATTTATTTTGATTGAAAAAAAAATTATATATTGAATATATTAGTTATTTTTCAATAGTAGTTTCAAGACGAAATAAAATGTACTACACTAAATAGTAGCCGATTGAGTTCCTAATATAGTTTGACAATATTAGTTATATGCAATAATAATGGAATAAATAAAGTGTTATAATTTATTCTTCATACATAATGATATCTTATAGATAAATTGTTTACTATTATCTTCAAAAATCAATCCTATTTAATAATTCATTATTTGAACACATTTTGTCAATACTTCACGAATCTAGCACGTCAAAAATTATTTCTTAAAGTATCGCAGTGCCTAGAATTAACATTTTCAGTATAGATAACAGATGAATTGTCCAACAAACAAAACAATTTACATTTTATCATAATTACAAATATTGTGCCTTTCCCGAATCAATTTTCTTTATCTGTTCTTCCCCATTTTGAGAACAGATGTTGCTTCCCATTCTGTAGAAACTGAATTAAAAGCAAAACTTATTGCAGCGTTTTTACAATGTGGTTGCGTGTTGCAAAAATGAGTGAAGGTTTCGAAGACACATTCTATGTGAATCTATACCTTTTACGTTTTTCTGCCTTCCAATCTGTTGAAACAATTTCCATTTTAATTATTATTGGGAGTGTGTCAGTGGATATTTTGTTGATTTGCTATCATGCGGTGTCTATTGATTTACCTATAAATAAATGCTCATCTGGTATTTGTTATTTTATAGGCAATTATTCAAGAATGGTTATTTCAGAGTACCACAGACTATGTTTTTAAATGGGTTTGTTGTTTGTGTTTTGGAGCAAACTCTGTTATTGTTTACCAAATTCGATGCATTGAAAATATTTTTGAGAGGTGAAAACAATTAATAATATTGCAAAAAAATATACTCATCTTTAAAAAGGATTTGCGTTTAAATTGATCTTTACAGATAAGACTATTCTTCTCCCATAATAAAAAACGTTACAAAGTTGTATATTAAAAAGCAACTAAAAAACTATTGTAACTCACAAATATATCCAAACCTTCTCATATGAGAAACATTTAACACACACAAATACAAGTTTATAAATTTATTTTAAAAAAATACTATATTCTAATAAGAAAATATATAATTATCATTTATTCAGTATAGTAGTTTGATACATGAATAAAAATAATTTCGAATCTATCAAACACTTTCTGCCTCTATGCTTCATGGAAGCAGATAGTTTTTTACTATTCAATAAGAATATGAAACCTAGTTAAATCATAATTGCTTATAATTACTTGGTAAAAATTGTTAAATAATAATATCCTAAATAATTTGCTTACTTAATTTTTCATTGTTATTTGTTTATTGACTTTAGAGTCAAATGGCTTGAATTATAATCTTATAGTACATTCAACAAGTAATAATTTATGAATTCTAATTTCGTAATTTATACGTTATCTCCAGCATATGAAAATAAATTTTAAAAAAAATTCAGATCAATTTCAAAAGAAATATTAATTTTCTTCCTTGTTTTACTATGAAACTGTTGTTATATCTTGTGAAATTATTTTAAAAATGAAAGGTTTAGGCCAAGTTTGTTGAAAAGAATTGTGAAGGTTTTTTTTTTTTTTTTTTAAAGAAAAATGCTTTGTTCAAAAAGAATTACTTTCACTTATTTTGCATATATTGAGCTAACACATCATAGGCTTTTGAGGTTCTTGTAAAAAGAAGAGAGGAAAGAGAATTTATGCTTGAGTAGTAATTATTTTGTCATATTTATATTTAAAGTGTCAGCTTTAGAATGAATACATAAGGCATACACTATAAAATGTTAATGCAGAATAACGTTTTGATTTACATATTTACGGCGAAATTTGTTTTTAGGACTAACAAAACAAATCAAATTGAATTTCAATAGATGAGAAAATGTTAGCTGTTCCAATCTTTATATTTTTCTTTGTGTTTAGACTTAATCTCACAAAATTACAATTACCTCTTGATTTACGTAATTTTAAATGAATTGTGAATGCTACTTCAAACAATTAATTTATTAAATAATTAGCTAGATACTTGAGTGAACTGTTCGGCTTAAACTCAATAATATTTTATTAACTCAAGTTCTAATTTAATTTTTATTGCGTATACACGTTGTGTTTGATCATTGTTAATGTCACTAATAATTGTGATCTGACAGATTATAACTGTTCAAACTCTTAATTTCAAGCATATAAAAATATCTCCAAAACAGGATCAATACGTACTTAAATAATTAAAATACCTATCACTCTAATAATAAAAAGGTGATGTTTTACGTCTCTGATACGATGACACAATTAAAATTTAGAAAACTTTATTAAATTACTATTGTTACGATCTACTATGACTATATCTTGCACAGCTACTCGTATTTGGGAAAGAAATATTTACAAGATTTCGTCGAATACCAAGAAGCTAAGCAATGAGTTTCAATCAACTTGATAACGAATGGCAACCATTTCGGTGTGAGTCTTGGGAGAAATGACTCCCTTAGGAACTGACGAAACCTGGTAGCTAGACAAAATGAAGGTTCTCGGAATATGTTAGAAATCTTGTTGATTCTCGATTGACATGAAAATTACTAATTTTATCAGAATTGTCTTTGTGATGTCACACCTGGCCGGATCAGCTGAAAATAGCGGTGAGATAAAGTTGAAACGGATGAGTTTAAAATCTACCGAGGAAGTTGTTGGTGAGGACAAGCTAAGCTGCCGAGATGAGTTCTCATCTGCCAGAAACTATCGAAGTCTCCGAAGTATTACTTTGGCGAATTGTTCATTGCTGATGACTAATCGCTAGATAAATTGAACGCTATTGAAAGTGTCGTGACTGAATTACATGTGCTATTTTGTATCTGTGTTGCTGATGTGTGGTGCTTTTTGCTGTTGTTGTGTCTCTAATTGTACAAATGTTGTGTTTTCCTGATGGGTCTATCAATCTGCCCAAGTTTGATGGGTTCATCTTGTCCTGATATTTGTGAATGATTTTGTACATTGTCATGTGTTGGATTGATTTCACTCGAGTGGATTGATTTCACTCGTACCCTGAGTTGAGTTTTGTCTAATTTTCAACCTTTTTTTTTCGTTATATTTCCTATTTACAACAAATAGCTTCCATACTTTAGTAGTGAAATAAATCAAGTAATTATTTGGTGCTTCAGTAAATGAATAATTGTTTTTAAATATGTCTAAAGACTTTAAATATCTTCGAAAATATTAAATATAGCTGTACATACTTTATCCTTAGCCAGACATCTTTTTCTTTTTGGCGTACTTCAGATTGAAGATTGTTTTGATCGACATAATGTTATTAATCCTATCATCCTATGTAAAAAGAAATATATTAATAATTACTGAACTACCACTGACTACTCTCTCTAACATGAAAATTGAATTATTAATTTAAAACTCGTTCAAAAATAGATATAGTGCTACAAATTGTCAGTCGCTTGGAATTTTATCGCATTTACGTTGAATGAAAAACAGCGCAAAAATTTATTTTGAATTATTTTATAATATTACTTTGTGAGCTTATATATTAAAATGATGTAACTTCTGCATCTCTATAAAAGTCTAGAACTTGATTAGTTGTATTCAAATAATGACTGAATACGGAAATTCAAATATCAAATTTGCATTTCTAAGCTGATAAAATAAAAAGAGATATTATTTTAAATGTTTATTAATTGGATGTCTTTGAATTCAATTATAAAAATAAAAAAGTACATGATATGATTATTGTGTCAAGATTTATTACTAGCATCTCTCAGACGATCGATAGGTTATTTGTTGTTAATTTTAAAGTTTTTATTGAACAAAAGTTTATTCCTGTTTGTTATGTTGCTGAAAATATTTCAATTCGAGATAGCTAAACATTCGTCTTATAGACTACAGACATCCACCAATTTTGTGAATTTGAAGTTTTC
The DNA here is from genome assembly GCA_019974015.1 of Nephila pilipes. Taxonomy (NCBI): domain Eukaryota; kingdom Metazoa; phylum Arthropoda; class Arachnida; order Araneae; family Nephilidae; genus Nephila; species Nephila pilipes. The sequence goes on from BMAW01068247.1 coordinate 109,808, forward strand.
CTAATGTACTCACCATCTTGCAGTAAATTATACGAAGAGTAACAAAGCACAATCTTGTTTTCTTTTCAAATTTGAGTTCAAAGTGAGTTTCGTTTCAAGTTTCATGTCTAACAGTCAATTGCTTAGTGATAATTTGCACAGTTTGTATAATATTAAGCAGTTAATATTTAAAATATTTTGAATATTGAAAACTCCACAAAACACAACTAAATGAGCTGCAAGCGTAGAATTTGTACTTTCTATCCAACTAAGAAACCAAAGAGGCCAAGTACGTGTGTAAATATCACATCAAAGCTAGAGGAGAACACGTTTTTTATCCAGCAGCTGAAAAGTACAAATATTAATTTTACCAGTTTTCTTTGTTTTAGTTGAAATATTCAATACTTCTCATATGTTAAACTTTTGAAATAAAGGAAATATCAAGCTTTGTTTTTTGTAATCTATAGACACAGTACTGGGTACTTGTTACTGAGTATTAGTCACGGTATACTAGGTAACAATATATACAAGCAAGTACCGCATAAATCATGATGCCATGTCAAACATAACATGTCAATTGCTGTCATAACCATGATACGCCTGCGATAATTAGAAAAAATACGCAAAAATTGAATGTCTACTCTATACTACGCGACTTCTTTTGCTAAACGTACGCAAATCAGACTAATAAGCGAATGCATACATATGTCTACGCGAAGAACGAAGCAAAGCAGAGCAATGTGGACCTGTCCATACAGAAATGGCACGAATGAAGTCTCAGTGAATTCCATGCTAAGCAGAGCATATTGTAAAAAGCCTGGCAATGTTTGAAAAGTAGCAGCACACCAGCGTCAGCGTATGATTCTGGCTCAATAACTCCATGATATCGCATTTGGAGGTAATAGATGACAAAGATGCTATGGTGAACACTTGTTGTTTTTTAAAGTCCTTTGGCTGCAGAACCCGTACAAAAGTACCAGCCTATTTTAAAAGCCAATTTAAAAGTAACAATGTCACACCTTTACATGTTTTTTTAAAAGCGAAACATTTCAGGAACTGTGGGTATAAATTCTCTGCAAGCGAAATGTAGTGTTTTTTCGTCATGTATAAAATAATTATTAGATATATTAACAAATGCATTTTACTCAAGGGTTCATTAAAATAATTTTATTAAGAAAATTTAAAAAGAAACTTTTTTTGAAAATTAATTATTTGATTCTTTGATATTTTTGATATGAACGACATTTGTATGGCTAGAAAATAAAAAAAAGATAATTGATTTAAGAATAACTGAATTCTACTGTAGCAACTCTCTTCTCAATGTTCACAGACTCATTTATAAAAAGTATTTTCCGTTGCAATATTTACTATGACTATCCTTTTCTTTTGCAACCCTTTTGAATATATAATTTTCATAACATAAATTTTTCCATTTTGATATTTTATATTATATATATATATAATATATATCTGTGTGTGTGTGTGTGTGTACTACTGACCATTACAATACAACACCATTGAAGGAAAGAAAATACAGAAAAGCTTTGTAACGTAACAGTGTGGCACGAAGCAAAATTTTAAAATTTGGTGCAAGCAATTTGAGGGCTTAAAGAGGTGCGAAATTCGTAAAACATATGCCACCCCTGGCTAAAACCGCTCTTACCCGTTAAGGCATCGATGGTGGACGGATGACAGAAATGGGCAACTCATTCCATGCTGTTTTCAAGTAATACCACATTGAAATCAATACATTATACTCAGTAAAACATAAACATGACAGATGTTTTCAATGGGTGACAAGTCTGAGACGTGCAGGCCGAGCAACGATCGTATGCGTATCTGGAAGTGATGCTAAACAGCTTTTTGCAGTAGATCTCTACCATTGATTCCACATTCCTACATAACAGTGGTTTGGGCTAGACCAATGTAATGGGCAGCAATTTCCCAGGGAGAATAGTGCACCCTCTCGACAGGCAGCGATCCTGCCTCTATGGAATTTCAACACTTCATGGTAAGCATTTCTTCTTATTATTCGAGGCAAAACACGATATCTGAGCAAAATTCCGTCGAAGGAGAAATCCACTACACAACTTTTCTTTAGTGCAGTGCGGAAAGCTGGATGTCATTTTCGACTTCTGCATCGTCTAC
>BMAW01068247.1:117941-151087 GCA_019974015.1 Nephila pilipes
AATTCAAAATGTCATAAGAGGAAACTCTTTGAAAATTCTGCATGAATCTTTCTAAGCATTTGAAATAAAAACGAATTTGCTGAGGAACAGGAAATGATTCTTTTCTAACATGGTAAACAATGTCCGCTCTTAAATATTCTTTTCAATCTTTCATAAGAAATAAGAAAAAAAATGGCAAAACACAAAATAAAGGAAATGAGGCACTTTGCAGCGAAACGTTACTTCGTCTCAGATATAAATTCAGACATCGCATTGCTATTCGAATCATGTTTACGTTGCGACAGAATCAAATTTTTTTCGCCATTGAAATTCAGAATTCTGGGCAGGAATAAAAGGGGAAAGAAAAAGAAAATCACTGTTATTCAGGAAATAACGGGAATATGTCTCGTTCGGAAATCTTAAATTTCACAACTGGATGTAAGGGAACTGTAGTGGCTCGCCTTATTTCAAATATTATTGAGAAGGATAAAGAAAGAAAGAAATAATAATTCAGAATCAGAAATTCGCCCTCTTTTCCCGAAACTTTTATGGATTCCAAGTTTATACAGTGATAAAAATATAATATCGAAGAATTCTCCTGTAGAAAATGGCGGAAGCCCCACGGCTGTGTAAAATATACTCTGAAAGAGTTGGGAGCTAACAAAAAGTATGCTTTCTTTCACATACAGTTTTATTAAGAAAAACAGTCGTGATTGAAGGCATAAAGTCATAAACGAATCCTTTACGTTCCTTTATAGAAAAATGTAATCGATATCAATTACGTTCTAAAGGCAGAAACCAGGCATTTATTAATACGCATCAAATTCTTATTTTCCCCATTTTTTTTTAACATCAAAATTGATTTAGCTTCATTTCGTGGGACTGTTGTAAACATAATAGGGAACTTTATTTTCGATTGTTTGTTTATGTGAAAATGCCAAATATTCAAATTATTTTGATTTAACCATTAGATTTATTCATGTTAATACTAAAGTAAGAACCAATACTTTTTTACCACAAGCTAAGATACTGACAATACCGTTCTTTTAAGCAACTAATTCATAATCATCATTTCATTATCAATTATTAATACAATCTTATTCTGTTTTATTCAGTTATTGTAGTCTGTTACTTAAAAATAGGCGTGTTAAGGTCCTTCATTTTCGTTTCTCCTCTATCTATTTCAATGGTAACGCCTGGTGTATCATCACCCCTGCATTTATATTCAACACTTTAATTGAGGTATGAATTCATTTGCGTTTGGACGTGTTGTATGTTAAATGTAACGTCTATTTTAAACATCTAAAAATAACGTGTTTCTTTTTTTATAAGAAAGTATAGAAATTATTGAAAATTTTCCTTATAAAATATTAATATAATACCTATACATGTAAAAATTAGTTTTATGCAAATAAGTTCCAATGAGTTGTTTAGTTCCGTTATATAAAGGTATAAGAAATTTAAATGATTTTATTTACATATGAACGATATTTATAAAATGTTATACATATATTTAACAAATATTTTAATGATGCAGATTTTAAAATGACCCAAAGATTATCGTGAAACTCAAAATTTCAATTTCATTAGAAGTCTGTTTACGAATATAAAACGACGTGAGGGGGAAAAAGTGATGTCTATTCTCGAATGTTGTTGTCATAGTTACAGTGAGGGAAAATTCTGTGACCTTGAAGTAACAGACTATAGCTGGTTGCACGAATGATTCGAAAAATTTAATGTTTTAACTCGAAGCATAAAACTTTTAAATCCTTATGGACTTTTCAATAATATTTTGATTAATTTCAAGAGTACCTCAATTGATTTTCTGGAATAAGATATTATTAGAATTGCTCCTATATTTTTCAAAAGAGTACCAAATATATATCTCGTATACCGTATGAATACAGTTGCGAATATATCGATAAATTTCTGGATGAAACGATTTAAAACATTTCATAATATCCTAAATTGAAAGCTTTGAACGTTATTTTTGAAGACTCGGTAAAATTGGTTGACTAATTTGCATCTCTCAAATGGTGCATGAATCGTAATTTTTCAACGTTTCGTATCAGAGCTATCTTGCAAAATATACAGAAATATTGCTTCAATTTTATTAAGAACAATATTAAAAACATAGAAAAAAATTACGAAAAAAAAATTAGTATCAAAAAGCAAATTCAAAATTAAAGTTTTATATAAATTGGAACTGTTATTAGTCAAAAATGAAAAGTTCGAAAAAAAATTCACCAAAATCGAATTCAAAATTTTTTTGGCTGGAATATGATTATTTCCACATTATTCTTCCAAACATCAGCGAAGCCCCCTAAGAGTTTGGAGGGATAAAACCAACGTTGTGAATTTCCATAGAGGACAAACAAACAACAAAATTCAAATCTATATATCAGATTTGCAATCCAAAAGAGTACACATAACAAAAGTATTTACGCATTCTTAAAAATATTATTTTTTAAAAATGTAAAATATAATTCTACGGAAGTCATGATCACATGAACCTGGATGGTGATGTCTTATTTGAGCCGAAAGTTCGAATTCTAATTTCGCTAACGTATTGTCGTGTAGTTAAGTGGAAGTACTTTAAATCTTTCTAAGATCAATGTTTTCATATTAGTCATGCGAACACCTCTTCCCTTTATTTAGATTATTATTTATAATTAATAATTTTGAGATTTATATACTTATGAATGTAGATATTGGGGTGATGGAGATTGTTCATCCCGAATCTACGATGGTTTGCTCTTACACAAAGGGCTGGTTGTCTAGGGGGTAGTTTCGGATTCCATGTAATGTTGTTGATGATATTCAAGGATGAAGCTTGCAGTAGCTTTATTTGTTTATTAGGAGAGATGATGAAGAATGAAAAGTATTTACACTATAATATAAAAAGTAAGTTGACCAGTTCGTCAGATAAAGATAGATGGCTGCCTCATTTAACTCATATTATCGATGGACGTTGGAACGCACTCGAGCGTTGAAGTTTACTTCCGACGCGGGTAGCGAAGGAGAAGAGAAGCGGAAAAAGTGGTGGCAAAAAAGAGCGCGAAAACGAGCGTCACTTAGTTTTGTTCTGGGATAGGTGGCGCTGCATGAGCTTATCACATGACTCTGATTCGTGGCGACATCTATTGAGTATCGGAGGAACTGGTTTTACAGTAGATTGAAAAAATAAATTAATTGCTTAGGAATTTCAGATGGAAATTCCTACATGAATAAACGACTAGACCGATTGGAGTGATCGTATAGTGACGAGAAAAGGCTCCGATCAAACGAGAAATAGAATGAAGATTTAGAGCAATGTCTCAAATGAAAGGACTCTCATTTAGAGCACCTATTAGTTTATTTAAATAAACGTATTCAGTTAACAATCACATACCTGGAGGAGCATGACAGTGATATTCGAATCGTTGAAATTTAATCGGGAACATGAATGTAGGTGCTTGTGTGTGTCATCCGCGAATCTTACAAGTCAGTGTTAATGTGTATGTGTTAGTATGTCGAATGTCGCGGGTGAATGTGTTTCAAATTCTTTGCGAACTTATTTAACTGTCACACCGGAACGGATAGAGGGCAACCGCCAAAGGGAGAAAGCAACTTTTTCTTCTGAAATTGAGATTAGCACTTCTGAATGATTAAATGTTCAGTGACTCTCTACGGGTCTATCATGAGTGAAACCATAGTCTAAAACGGACTATCGTAAATCAAAACGAAATGTTTTATATTCGTAGGAACAACCACGCATCATTAGCCAGGCTTGGTAGCTTGTAGAGTTAAATGCCAACTCAGGTGACATCCCAATTAATTCACCATATCTCCAAGTCATGAGGGCCCCCTTATAGCTTTAGTATTGTTTCTAAGTGAACGAGAATAAACAATCAATACAGCAAAAGGATTATTAAGTTTCTAAATATGTAAATCTCTGTATGTTTCAGTAAAAACTTTAACACTCGTTCACTGTAACAGGTTTCATTAAATAAGTTAAAAATAAATAATAAATTAAAGAAAATTTAAATTCTTATCACAAATTAAATTAGTCCTAAGAAAATAAAAATACAATAGTAATCCTTTTCAGAAGAAAAGTAGAAGGAATATTTAACTAAATCCTGAATCAACATTTAAAATACATACTTACAGTAATGCAGAAAAGTTTCACTCATAAAATCTTCATAATTGCTAAATGATCAATTTTTTTTAGACTAGCAGAGTTTATTCATAGTAAATGTATATATTCTTAAACAAACTGGAGATACTTTTTCGAATGTAATGAAAAATAAAACGACTCAATTTCTACTGAAAATTCGAAACGCTTTTCCGCCGAAGCTTGTTTGAAATTCCAAAAATTCCGTATAATATAGTTTCGGGCGAATAGTTTCCTACACGTAAAATTTACTTTTTAAACAGGAATAGGAAGTTAAGATGTCAGTAAACAGTGCACGGAATATTTGCTAGAGTTGCCAAGATTTCAAGCGAATTCTTTTCGTTATTTCATCAAAGAAAAAAAAAAAAAAAAGATAAAACTAGGCAACATGTATGAGAAATATCTGAATGGCGAAGCGAAGTTTCTTAAAAACATTTTGGAGTATAAAAAGAAAACAATATGTCCAATTATAATCGATTTACATCAATTTGTAACTTCAAAGGAAATACCCGTTTTAGTACTTTTGTTAAGTCCCATCAATCCTTTTCGCCAAACCAGAAAAATATCGCCAAAAAGGCCATGATCTGATAAAAATTGGAAATACCACTAAACGATGCAAAATTTCGTAAACATTGAAAATTGAGAAAATGTGGATTAATTTATGTACCGAACGACGTAGTATATTTTGCTATTTACCTTACTTAAGCAACAAATCTATAAGCTATTATCACTGCCTATATTTTTCATTGAAATAATTTAAAATTAGCCATCATTATGACTTTGTGGATTCAAAAACTAGTGATCATATGCATATAGGTGAAAGACTGTGGGGATTGGCCAATTGGTGGAGTGAAAAATATAAACTCCTCAAAATTAAACTCCAAAAATCCAAAATCATGTTCGACGGAATTTACACAAGTACCCCTAAATTATTTCCACATTATTCATAAAAACTTACCTTTTGTCATTAATAATAAACGTTCAAAACAATTCGTATCATTTATTTTATCAAATTATTTTTTTCTCTTTTAATTACTTTTTCAGAGTTGAGTTTACACTCTCCTCGAATACAAAAAAAAAAAAAAAAAAAAGAATATTTTTCATATCTCTAGTTTTAAAAAAAAATTGTTCTTGCAATTCCGCTGTCTTTTGGTGCTTTAATTAGATTTTCTTTCCTCAGAAACTCTCGAGCATTTTTATTAGTTCGATGTTAATATGTAGCTTTGTGTGTAGTTTCAAGCTGTAAAACCTCCGTAATTCAAAGTTCTTAGTAAAAAGAAGCATCATAAAACTTGAACTTTATCAGGCCTTTCTAAAACCGCAATGCGAGGAATCTTTAGGGTTTTTCGACGAAGGAATTCTTAAGCGAGATATATAAAAACAACATTAAACTTTTCCCGCTCTTTAACACTAGTATATTATTTTTTATTCAAGAGCTAATAAAAATGACTTTAGTAACTTCCACCCTAAATGTTTCGAGAAAAGCACTTACAGCTAAAAGGACTTTACTCCTTTGTTAGGGACTTTATGTTCGAGAGGCTATAATGTGTCTATCTCTTCTGTTAGTTCACTGACAAATTTAAATGAATGCAATTCCAGAGAACAATTTGAAGCGGATAATTCTTTGAATTTCTTTTTTAAAATGAATCAAATGTTTCTAATAGGCCAAGTTTCATCCATTCTCCTGCACTGTAATTTATTGTATGTAAATATTTGGTACAATACTTCATTTGAGAAGTATTTGGATCGTTCGTTAGAGGCTTTATTGTCAGAAATAGTTTTCATATTTCCTGCATTTGACAGTTGTTTAATATTCTTACTAATTATAAAATGTGTTTCAAAAGTGAGTAAATATTTTTTTTATGGATTGTGCACCACTTTTTTGAATTCCAGAATTAATGAAAGTAAAAACTTATCAACAAAACAATATCTCCTTTAACTTAAAAACACAAGCTAGTATTTTAATGCATTACTTTATTATCTATTGATATATAGCTTAGTATATCGAATATAATATCATTATTAACATAGTATGTCGAAAGCCGAAAATACTAAGAGATAATAATCATTCAACATATCGAAAGTATAAGCAATTGAACCAAATAACGTAATAATATAAGATAACGTCTTCTAGGATAAAGTTATCGATATGTTTTCTTTTGATTATTCGGTTATCAATAGCACTATCCAAAGTATAACTACATCACAGAATCTCATTTGCAAATTATATTATCGATATATTGAAAGAGCATATATTATCAGATTATATTTTAAATATATGTTATCACGTATTACCATAGATAAATATATAAAGGCCTTGTCACGCATATTTCCCCTTAATTAACCTCTTGGGGCTTTCAGATGTTGTTATTCAATTTCAGAACACCTTCCTAGGAATAAGCCGTAAATAGAAGTATTGAAATGTAGGGAATAAGGCTGGTGAGATAATTTTTAAGCTGCGAAGAGTATAATGTGAGGATCAATAGTAAAACAGAGAGAGATTGGAAGATCTGAATTACCAAATTAATCCTGTGCATTCCCTGATATTGATGTGAAATTGGTTTCAGATCTGGAGCAGATCTTAAAACCTAGGTAAAAGTATTAATTTCTGATCATATTTTGTATGCTTAGGGGAAGAATTGCTCAAAAGGCGTGAAAAGCATTTGATTGTTCTACCAAGAAAAATACATTTTGAGTTTGATTTTACTATTTATGTGTGGATTGAACTTCAAGGGATATTTATGGAACCTATCGTGACTAAAGAAACCGAATGTCACAAATAATTTAGATAAAACATTTAACCCTAATCAAATTAAAATAAATATATAATTAATGTGTGTGTGTGCTCCCTTCAATTCTCCTTTAATTATGTTAATACAACAAATGGATATTTTAGGAATATTTTATTCTACTTTTGGACAATTCAATAGGTATATTAGATTATACATACCATTAAAATTTAAAACTGACATTCATAAATAATTAATAATAATGGTTTAGTTATTATTGATAATATTCATTTTCAGTAACATTAAAAATGTTATCTATAGTAGTGAGTTATTCAATAAAAACTATTTTATATTGATATCTTGAGACTCAGTTCTATTGACACCTTTTCATATTTAAGGAATACTGGTATATATGTACATTACGTTACAGTTCGTAGTTAATTATATTTCAGTTACCATGTATTTTGAATGTAAAATATCTTTCTGAGCTTCCATGAGGGATGTTACAAAAGTACCAATTTTTCTTGAAAGGTGGCATTGGTGGAACTATTTTATGTTAGCATTAAGTGTTGCAATCTGTTTAACTGAGTTAAGACAAATCTCACTGTAATACATAGGTTTATTTTGATTTGGCAACCATTCGCGGTCAAAACAAAATTTCTTTGCTAATGCGACGAGTTGTCCTCGTCATTTTGAGTCAAGGTGAATTAGTCGCTAAGACCTGGATTGATCATTATACACTAGAAATATAGCAATAATCAAATCAATGGGCTTATTTAGATGAATCTCATCCAATGAGGATGAAGGTAGTATCATTGTCCGGAAACGTTATGGAGATGAATTGTTTGTGTACCTCGTGTTATTTTGAGTCAAGGTTACCTTGTCGATAAGATTTGGATTCATCATTATACACCAGAAATCAAGCAATAATTAAATCAATAGTTTACCTTCGGTGAATCGTATCCAAAAAAGATGAAGATAGTCTCACTGCTCGGAAAAGTTAGGGAGATAAATTGTTTGTATGCAAAGGGCATCATTTTCATGAGCTTCTTATAAAAAAGGATCAATGGACAACGCTACAAGTTAAACTCATGTCCCATTTCTCATCCGCAACAAAAGTACTTTTTATACCACCCTCGTTGAATAAATTGCATTATCAATAGTTTTGTAAGAAAAAAAATTCATTCCATCTTCTTCATTTTGTAATTTATAAGTGGAATTTTTATGCTTAATTACAGGAATATTGTGTTTAACTTTTGTATTGCAATTCATCCGTATTTCTCAATTCTTCTCAACTGGATAATCCAAATGGCTTATACATTTCATTGAAAATACCATTTTCAGTTCAAACAAAATGCCTATCTAATTATATTTAAAGGATAAAATATGTAGTTGTATTCACTATATGTCTTATATTTATAAAAATATATTTGAAAGGAAAATTTGCAATTTTTCGAAACATTCTAACAATAAAATCGGATTGTAGTGTTTTACAATTAAAATTTTTGTTACAACAGGATAAAAGACAGAAGATATACCTTTTTCTGATTAAAGAAAAGTTTTAAAATATATTCTGCATGCTCGTATATTTGAAAGTGTAATGTTTCTATTAATCTAATTTCAAATATAAATTAGACATAATTTTCATAATTTGAAATCCTTAATGGATTTAATTTTTATAATAATTTTTTTTTCAATTTCGTGAATTTAAAAAAAAATTCAAAATTTACTTGTTAAATACTAAATTGTTTTTTATCACAGGCATATAAACTTTAGATTCTAATGCTTCCCTGTATTTCTTGATATATATCCTTTAACATGTTTTAATTACAAGCATTTAACCACTTAAATTACTTTAAAAAGTAGTATGTTCCCATAAATTCTAAAATAGATCCGAAGATTAAAAAATTAAATTAAAAGTAAATTAGAAATGCTGAAAGAAATAAGAAAAAAATATTTATACTCGTAACATTATTTCACAATGTTCCAAGTTTAATAAAAAGTATAATTCTCCTAAAAGTTTGTTAAGTATACATTTCTTTCTATCTAAAGATTCTCTAGAAATGTGCTTGAAACAGAAATAAAAAGGAAAAGGAATTCTTTCCCCTTAAGAATAAATTACAGCAAATTCATCCGAAATTAACACCCTTTCCGCTGGGAATTGCAGTGTAACGCCATCTCCCGGAGGTGATATTTCATATGAGTGTTTTAAACGCAGTTGTTTTCTTCTTAAAGTAGTTAAATAGTTTGTTCAGCTCAGCATGAAAGAAAAATATCTATTTTATAAATTATATACTTAGTAAATGGTAGCTATCGTAATATAAAATATCAACCAATATTTTTAGAATGAATGAGAAAATGAAGAGCAAAATAATTTTTAAAAACTACGTCTAAACAAATATTTAGAGAAATTGACTTTTTAAAAGTAAATTGTATTTTCTATAGAGTTCGTTATTCAAAAAGTACGATAGAAAAAATTTATGAATTTAAGAATTTGGATGTGTCCGAGTACGTAATAAAAATTCATTTGAACAGATGCACAGATTTGATGAGATCACAAACTGCACGAATCTTTTCCAAAGCTTTTTAAAATTGACAAAGTACTTGTTATGGATTTTATCTTTAGAACTGATACTCAAAAATATAAAATATTTTTACGAAAATTGTCCGGTGTGTGTAGGTGAACAGTCCGACAAACAGAATACTAGAAAAACAGTAATTTATTCCTTAAATAATAATAAAACAGGAAGCACAGACGACAACAAAATCGTACTTGCACAAATTTGCAGCACTAAATAAACAGCAATCCACAGTTTTAAACAAAATCAAGCAGTTTGTAAAGCAAGCAAGATAATCGCTTTCACTCCGAAAGACTAACTCACTCACAATCAGCGACTCTGTCTATTTATACCTTGAAGACTGGATGTGACGTCACATAGAAAGTTTTCCAATGTTTTTTATCTTATTGTGGAAACCTCAACGAAACTAGATTTTACTTAAAGATTCATGATGCCATTTTTGTCACCAAATTTGTCGCCGAGTTGCTAAGTTTGTCGCCAAGGCCGCGGGTCGAATTCCTGCTTTTCCCCATGGCGTCCAGATAGCCTGTGAACGTCTCTTAGCAACCTTACAATCAATATTGCTGGGAAGCACTATTTCATATTTGTAACAATATGAATTACTTTCGAAACTCTCTATCTGGCGTTATATGGTTTTTTAGTAGTTATTTTAATTTTTTGTTAGGTTTTTGTAGTGTCCGCGGTAACCTAGTGTACATAGACATGAACTGGAAGTTGGCATTGTTTGGCCCAGCGCCAAGGTGCCTTAAAGACCCGCCATGTAACGAGACAAATGCGCATTAAATCTAATGTAATCCCAAATCCTCCCTTGGCATGATGTAGAAATTTGGAAAGGAAGGTGTCAGCTTAGCTATCGTCCTCGTTGATCTAAATTCAAAATTACGAGATCTATCGCCAGTAGGCCTCTTTGGTCGTCACTTCCATTCCATCTATTCAGCAATATAATCATTGTGTTTACTTGCTCCTACTTCCTGTGAAGCTCATATATTTTTACCGGGACTTCTGTTAAGTTTTCATGCTTCATTTCTCGAGTATATGTGTGCTCGTGTTCCAGGATCTGATTGGCGATTTCCAGCACGAATTTGCTTTTCTGTGAGAATACAACCCCTTTATATTTGCAGAATTAACTAGTAGTATTTCACGAAAGTGTCATATTACTTTTGAAATTAACTAAATATAAGTCTGTAAGTATTGTCAATGCATTTGTGAAGAAAAAGAGACATGGAAACTATACTGAAAAATTGCCTAAAATCCGTCAACTCTAGGAACTTGTTCCAGCCGACCCGACTACTGAGGAATATAAATTTTTGCATCAAAAGCTAATTAGTTTTTGGAACATTGTTGCTCAAAGGTGGAGACAGGAAAATTAAAACTTATTGAGAAGAAATTCACTGCTGGCCATTAAAACTGCAACATGAGGAAAAAAATCTGAGGAATATCAAAATCCCATGAAAGGAAGAAGAGGCAGGGGTATGCAAATTATTCGTATTTCAGAGCATTTATACGCTTTCTTATATGGGACATTTTACAAACAAAATTTTGAGATATTCAATTTAAAAATTCGTTTTTATACTAATTAATAGAAATAATATGTAGAATATATATTATAGAAAATTTTGATTAAAAATAAATTATTTGATTGAGTAATAAGTGATATTTTGAAATGCATTGCAATTACTATGCTAATGACATCAGAATATAATATATTAAAACATTGTTCTAATTTTTTAAAAAAGCCTTAGGCTTAGAACATATACTTTAACATTGAGCAAAAAGCTTTAATGGAGCTGAGGTCATGCTAAAAATATAATACGAAATTGTCCATATAAAGGGCTTTCTTGTTGACTTAATGAGAACAGTTACAAATGGAGAAGTTTCTTAACTTTTACAGTAAATAACATGACGAGGATTATGTCTAGACATCTTAAAATTAGTTGTAAAACATGTTTTTACAGCAGTTAAACTATTTCGATGCAAAACAGTATTGCGATGTTCGGTAATATCGTTATGTTGTTATGTTACAGCATTAATCGTCTTTGGTATTCGGAAGGAAAGTAAATATTTGAAATTCAGCCATTTCCAATTACATAATTAGTATAAAACACGTCTCTTGAAATATAGTTACCCATAACTTCCTTGATTAACATAAATCATTAACAGTGTTTAAGCCAAAAATAAGAGTTATTTTATATAGCAATTTAATGTACATTCCTTTAAATCTTTAAACCGTTATTTAACAAATTTGTCATTCCTTATAGATTGAAAACTTAAATAACAATTTTGCATTGTATTTCCAGCAAAAATTTATGATCAAAAGTGCTTCACATTTTTAACCATTATGCATTTAACATATAAGGATTTTAAAACGGCATTACTCGAGCAGGGTATCACATACCCACCTTCGCTCATTTTTCAATGTTTCTTCATACATTTTTTTGGAAAACGGGTGAATCTCTTGTAGCTGATTCTAAGGTCAATCTTGAAATGGATGAACAAGTGAGAAAATTCTAAAAATATATATTTGTTTATCAGCTCTCCGATATGTCACACCCAGTGCAAGCTGTTCTATTACAGTTTTAAAATAAAAAAAAGTTTTCACAAAACTCCCTGAAATTAACGACAATGGGTATGAGGTATCCTGCGCGAGTAATAACGTTTGTTTTTGTTGCGCGAGTAATGCCGGGTTAACATCAATTTCGTTGGTTAATATCATCCCTATTATAAGAAAGTGGCTCAACAAGTACTTATATTTGAAAACAAATAGAATCATTCAGGTAAATGTTTGCTAACATTAAGAGCTGTTAACTGTCAAACAGAACAGAAATGAATTTGACATTGATTCATAAGTTAATTTTCATTTGATAGTTATTTTCTGCAATATAAAAATTTGATTGTTGCCGCGTTAGTTTTCCATCGTCGGTGGGACCTGGATTCATCATTAAATACATAAAATCAAGCAAACATCAAAATATTGGGTTGCTTACCGAGGAGTCTTTTCCAAAGAAAGGCGAGGATGGTCTCCTTCGCCCGAAAAGCTATGATAAAAAATATTGATGAGTAAAAGGTGTTATGATCAGGAATACGAGCAACTGAGTCATAACTGTCCACTTTGTTATGATGCTTACTAAAAACAAGTCATATTCGATACTACGAGCTTCATCTCTTGGATCTTCTGAGGACTTTTTAAACGATTCTCTTTATTTGAAATAAAATTCGAAGTTATATAATTTTTTTTTCTATTCATGGTTTTAAAATTACAAAGAATTTATTTTAAAAAAAAATACAAAAAATGTTTTTTGTTTTGTTATATGAAAAGCATTTATACATAACAGATACAGATATGTTTATTCTTTGAGGAATATCTTTTGATATTGCATTGGATTGAATTTAAAAGAATCTATTATTTATTTTTAATACAATCTTAAATCTGTAAATTTCTTCTACGGTTCTCTTTAGTGGCTTGTATAACTATCCATGAAATTTTATAAAGACAGTAGACAAAGAAAAATTTGCATTTCAAACGTACAATAAAATGTAAGAAAAGCAGAAATATGGATATGAAGTTAAATATAAATATATTTAGATTTATGAGTTGGAATGAAATGTATTAGTATATATTTTTACAGAAAGCATACGAGATGAAATAGGAAATAGAAAATAGTATTTAATTTAAAATTGCTTTTGTTTCTGAGTTTTATGAAATATTATTATTTCGTTAAACATTCAAAATAATAAGAAGCTATTTCTATTATTCTTTCTAGTTGAGATCAACAATGAATAACAATTCAATACAATAGAAATATAAAAAAGCACAAGAATATTGTTCACTTATTACAATTATATACCGATAATTTTACAAAATAGTTTATTTTTTCAAAATAATATACATGTAGTATTAGAAATTTAGTATTGAAGTGGTCATATAAATGTAGAGTAAGATCGAACAAAATTCGTTTATGCAATTTTATTTTACAGATTAATAAGTTAAATCTTGACATATAATTTATTATATCCAATGTAATATTTATCGGAAATAAAATGGTAAAGCTGATCTTTAGAAAGTAATTACTGTTTCAGTTTCAAAGATGCAAAAAATTCGAGCTTTAAAAGTAATTTTCTAAGATTATCCATAGAATATATGCATTATAAAAAGGAACTTATATTGCAGTCTTAGGTATTCTCGAATTTTAATTTGCATTCCTGAAAAGTTTATAAATAATTGACATATTTCATTATTTTATTGTTTTCGTAACAGTATATGTATAACAATGTTGTTTCTCATATAACTCAAAATTTCTTTATATAAAAAACAGCTATTAAAATTGTTATTTAATGTCAAAAAAGGCTTTTCATAAGGCTTAAAATTTAACATGTTCAAACTGGATTGTTGGACTGTTACGTAAAGTTGGAATTTAATTCTATTTCCTGTACCTTTTTTTTTAAAGCTATTATCATTTCCTTGTCTAAAGATCATCAGTGTTATTTATACTTCACGCTCAGTACACTTCTTTTCGACTGCGAGGTGTTTAACCATGTATAACTGTTTACATGTGTATATCTTTCTACGATATTATATTTCTAAGATATATATCGTTTCTTATTAGATCATATATTAATAAAAAATGCTAAACAATTTAGCCCCATTAATGTATTTCAAGAGGCCATATATCGCAAGATTGAATTTTTCTTAATGTTGCTCTAGAACAGGTTAATGGGCTGTTAACTACGAATTTCATCTTTTTTTAAATTTCGTCATTTTCTTGAAAGAGCACATGGTACACCAGAAGAAACAAACAAACAACATAAGAATCCGTACAATTTCTGGTTCAAAGACGGAAGTAGCGTCAGTGGAGGAGGACTGCCGCATGAATACAGAGACGAAGGAAATATAGAAGAAGCACAAATATTTGCCCGAGGTTTTCCGACTACGAATCAAGATGTGATGCAGATGTGTATTGACAACGTGGTCGGCAGCGGAAAGGCGTGCTGATATCCGGTATGATTAGGCAAGTGGGATTAGTGTGTTCGTCATCCATGTTATGCCTACAGACCATGTTACGTAAGCAGGTCATATCTCAACAATTGGTGAGACACGTTCATGTCTCACCATTCGTGGCGTTGCTTGTGAATTGAAGGAAGGTAGAGAGTAGAAAATGAAGGTCGAAGTGTGTGTCCTTCACATCCACGAATGAAAATAACATTGCTAAAGTGAAGGACATAGTGTTAGTGGATAGGCGCAAAACGGTTTCAAACGGGACGTCCACACTGCGTATTAGTAGTGCTTTTGTTCATCCAAAACAATGCTGAGGAGAAACAGACTGTGCGACAATTCCATTCAACGTAGGACGCCAAATTTTATCAGAGTGGTTTCTTCAAACCACTACGACAAATTTCCCCGCTTCGAGAAATTTCTCGATGTCAATTGCAAATATGTTGAAAGTGCAAGGTATCTAGTTTATGATGATATGGTTTATTTGTTTATTTAGCAATAAATATTCCATGTGAATAATAAGTGACGCAACTAACTTTTGGAACATGGCTAGCAGAACGACACTTGATGTAGTATTTCCTTCATGACACTTCCCCATCATGCGATTATAGGATTTTGAGATGTGTATACTTTAAAGTATCTTTCCTCATTACTTCTTTGAATGAGTTTAAGACAATCGAGATTAATGTCAAATACCAATTCACTCAATAAAATTTGATATTTAACCACTTGTTATAATTATCCTTCTTAGCATTGACAGAATATGATCTAAACTTTCGAAAATTAATCTTAACTTATTCCTCTGATATATTTTGGAGATTTTGGTATTAAAAATTATATGAAGGATGAACATTTACAGAAACATTTTGGGATGCTTGAAAAATATTGGAAATATAGATAGTCACTATATTTGGCAACAAATGCAATCATATTTAACTATTTCGGTGTCTCTTGCCCATATATGGATTCCATTTTCATTTCTGAGAGAATAAAATTTCTAATTGAGCAGCTTCCTAAATTTTAGTAGATAGACTTTTGGATGGATGGTATTTGTTATGAAATAATGAAAATAAAATAAATCGGTTATAATGAAAATAAAATAACCACATATTGCAATATAACTAATCATAGCTGTGGGTAAACACTGAGCGTGACATTTCTGGAAGCATTAGAGACTGACTGTATGAGTCTAGAGAAGCTGACAATGTAGTTAAGCATTATTTTTTTGAAACATGTAAATGCACTTGTGCTTTCTTGGTCTCTTATTGAACAAGGAACATTGGGTGCTATTTCCTGGCTCAAATCGAGATACCAAAATAATTTTTTTTAATGTTTTTATAAATGACTGAAAAAAAAAAGAAATTTTTTTCTGTTTGAAGTATACAATTATTTTTGTACATTTTACTCGCTAATTTTTCCAATCTTATTTTTAATCCTTTATTGGCTAGTAGCTTTACAGAGATTCATTGGATCGGGTGAGCAACTTTCAAGTGGACGTCTGAACTACAAACGAAGGAACGGCCCTTCACACAAGATTCACCTAAGGCCACTCAACTGCTTTGAGCGAGTAATCAGACAGACAAAGACAGTCTTGAGACAAAGACACTACCCTCAGTAATAAAAATGTCCTCTCCATGGGAATGTTCCCAACTACCTGCGTCTTAAAAGAGAGAAGAAATAGAAGCATCATGCTCTTTCGAAAATGTTGTTAAAGAAAAGAGAAATATTTTCTCGACCGTTTACTGTGCTTAACTATGTGCGAGTACAGAAACTTCGGAGGAGAATGCTTCAATTCAATATAACTTATTGTTCCACTTTCCTGAATGATGGTTTGAATAAAATTATACCATTATTTAGTAGATTTTATTCTTAATATTATTAGTAAATAATTTGGAACAGAAAAATATGCCTTAACGAACATAATTTCTTAATCATTCATATTTATCCTTCTTTTTTTTTCCTTTTTACAATTTGATGCATTATATTCTATTAAGCGTGCAATAGTTTATTGGTTAATAAAAATGTATATAATTTAATAAAATAGAGGAGACTACACTTTAATATATGATACATTTGTCAATATTTAACTATGTAAAATAAGGGAAATGACAGAAAACTGCCAGTGTAGTTGCTATAACGAGTGGGTGCTATCAATCTTCATATCAAAGTTAATCAACTGGTAATTCTATTACTCTGAAGAGGTATTCAGGAAAAAGTTATAGCAAAGAATCAAATGGGATTTGTCTGTTACCCATTCCTGAGGACTAGATGGTTATTGTTTGCATGGCTTTCCAGGGGAGTCGCTATTTTTATGGGATAAGCTTACCTTTTTGAAAGGGGTTAAGAAATTAGAGTAATATAGTGCACTGTTGATTCTACAGGATTTCAAAATACTCTTTAATAATATGTGATGAAATTTCTCAAATCGCATGAATTACAGTGTTCTCAGAAATTTATATCTACAGATCATACGACAGCTGATGCTTGTGTTATCTTCACTATAGTCTTTTGCTCCAGAATAGGCGTGTCAAGGTCATTCATTTTCGTTCCTCATCCAACGAATACCTTGGTAATGATTAATGTAGAATCGCCGCTGCATTTATTTTCACCACTTTAGTTGAGGAGAGAATTCTCTTGCGTTTGGACGTGCTTGATGTTAAATATAAAGTTTATTTTAAATATCTATAAACATAGTGTCTCTTTTTTTCAAATTGATGATTTTTTTTAAAAAGAAAGTATATAATTTATTAAGATAACTTATGAAATATTAATATAGTACACATGCGCATACAAATTTAGTTAATTTAAAAAGTTCCAATAAGTTGTTTAGTTACATTACATAAAAGTGTAAGAAAATTCAATGTTTTTATTTACATGTGAACAATATTTATATAATGTTATTCAGATTTTAAACAAATATTTTAATGATGCAGATTTTTTAAAAAAACAACAACGATGTTGATGCAATTCAAAATTTAGCTTTCATTAGAAGCCTGCTTACGAAAATAAAACGAAGTGGGGGAAAAAGGGATGTCGATTCTCCACTGTTGTTGCCATAGTTATAGACGGCAGTGGGGAAAAAATATGTGACCTTGAAGCGCCTATTGTAAAGTCACAGACTATAATGGAGATATCTGAGTTGGAGTTTTTTTTGTTTCATTTGTTTATTATGTCTAATATCATGCTTATACTGCCTTTTCTCGCTACATTTGTTTCTTTTCTTATCGTTTGGTCAACGTATCATGAAATAAACATAGAATATAGAGGAATTGAATTGAAGGGAATACGAACTTAGCTCTTTCTCTCGTTTATATTCAACGCATTTCGAATAGAAATAAAGTTCAGTTCATAAAAATAATAAAAATATGTGTTTTTTCATCACTCCCTTTTTTAAGTTATTTAAAATACCGTAGTTTTGGATTTATTGACAATAATAGAGAGTTGGCCTTATTTCCTACACTGTCCATATTACATGGAAAAAGAGGTGTTTTAAAATCTACTAATCTTGAAAGAGATTTAAAAAAAATCCAAAGTTAAAACATAAATTATTTTAAAACCTTAAAAATGAAAGAGAGAGATAATACTTATAGAAACATTTCTTTTTAGTTTTTGATCTTCATTGCAATCATCTCCATTTATATTTTGTATAAGAATTGTAAGAATGGCTGTATCACCTTCACATACATCATATAAAACTCATTTAATAGTAAAACTATTGTAAAGAGTTTCATCTATTCAATAAATTAGTTTAGAAAGCTGGCTGTTAAAATTTAGACTGAAAACTTTGATCTCCGAAATTCTAGTTTAGTTTTGTTTTTTTAAAGAGGTTTCTTTAACTCAAGTTCTGTGTCTGGTCCAAAACTTTAAAAACTTTTTTCTCACATTTTAAAGCTCTCAACTAAGCTGAAAATTTCTATACACGATTGTTTTGGATGACAATACAATGGTTTAATTACAATTAATAAAAATTCATTGATTAAAACTATTAATTTAAGGAAATAAATTTTTCGCAAATTTCTCGCCAAGTCGTCAAATGGTCGCCAAATCCGTCGTTTAATAATTTATCGTTTGCTTTAATTTTAATTACATGTAGCTGATATAATATCAATTTCATAATTTATCGTCTGCTTTAATTTGAATTACGTGTAGAAGGTATAATATTCTAATTAATAATTTATTGTTTGCTTTAATTTCAGTTACGTTTAGCTTAAATATATTCAATTTAATATTATAATTTATCGTTTGCTTTAATTTTAATTACATGCAGCTTAATTGATTAACATAATACTTAATTTAGCTAAAAATATTTACACGAATTTATTTTAGAAGATAAATTTAATAAACGTCAAATAATAAAATAAATTATCAAAAATAATTATTGAATAAATTCAATTGTACTCAACGTTCCCTTTTGCTCTTAAAATTTAAGGTATAAAAAATTATGTTATGCAACATGTGAAGTTAAAAAGAAAATTCCTTTTCAAAAAACTCGTTTCTTACAGGTGTTATTTATATTACGGATTTAACTGAGAGACTGAAGAAAAAAAAAGAAAATATTTATAGCTCCTGGTTTTTAACATTTCTTCAAACTCAGATGATTATGTCACCAAAATATAATTTCTATAACATATCAAATTTATTCCCCCAAAAATATAAAACATTTTGGAGTGTATGTTGCACACATGCTACTAAAGATAGCAGTTTATTTTATTTCATAATAAATTCACTTAGAGGAGAAAGAGGTGACACTAAAGAAATAGCAAAACAATCGCCACATCACCCCAAAAAGACGGTCCTTCGCTCGTTTTCGGAGCAGGGGAGAAAAGTTATGACAGGAGCGACGTAAGGACATTAAGCAGGGAGCAATTTGCTCCAAAGTTCTCCTGGGACAGAAATCTTACCATTTAATTATTCAGGAGAGTGTCGCATTCAACAAGGATGGTGAGGCATAAAATGACTGCGGAAAGAATGGCTTCGAGTAATAGAGCGATGTGACCTTTGATATACAGTTGTGCTTAAAACTAATGGAAGTATCATCTGAAACTCTAAAAGAAGAATGTAGCTGTTTATAAAAACGTTTCACCTTTTCTTTTATATATTAACTAAGGGAAGTAATATCCATTTAATAGATATTAGGGTCTAAAATGACCTGTACCATAAATTTCTGAGCTAGCAGCGGGTGATGTCATTATATTTATGACATATTATTACACCTTTTCTTAAAATTGGTCACAAATACTTATAATAAAACATAATTTTAAAATCAACTTTTCCAATGTAACATGCAATAGAATCGAATCGAATTTTTCATTTTACATCATATTTTTCCTTTTGTAACAAATTCATGTACGATGATTTCTTAAAAAATATGAAGTTGGTTTTTCAGTATTTGTAAAAATATTCAAACAATTGCGTCAATAGATTAATGTGTAAAGATTAATTTTATTATTTTTCATTTTAAGGCAACAATACGAGTGCCAACTAATAAGTTCTTAGAGATTCCAAGTGATGATGCTCGTTGCTTCGAAAATTGTTTGTTTTTAGTAAGCATCATGTCTAGTTCTAGATAGCTATATATGTCTCAATTACTCGTATGCGTGATCATGATGCTTTCCGCAAAAATTATTTATCATATATTTTAAAATTGATAAGATCATCTTTGCTTTATTTGGAATATAATCACCGGACGTAATCCAAAGTTTTGATATTTGCTTGATTTCACGAGTATAATGATGAATCCATGTCTCGCCAATGGTGACATCTCGACGCAAAATGATATCGACATCTCAACGCGGCAGCTATCAAATTTTGATTTGGCTGCAAATGCTTACCAAATCAAAACTAACTTATAAATCAATGGCAGATTTATTTCGGGTCCATTTAACAGGTGGCAGCACCCATTTGTAACAACAATTTACCTTAATGATATCATCTGTTTTCAAATACAAGTATTTTTTGAACTACCCTCGTCATTAAAATTAGATTAAGATGTATTTAATTTAGTAATTTATGTTTTGTTTTAATATTAAAGCTTGGTTATTCTTTTGCTCCAATTTCAATACATAAACAGAACTTTAATATTTAATTTATTGATAAGATTTTTAGAGCATACTCGTTTGTTATCATTATTTATATTACAAAAAGTGAGACTTGTTTTTGTACTTTAGAAGTTTGTATGTTTGGGCGATTATATGGAATAAACAAAAGTACAATTTTTAGAAATAAATGAATTTATTTTAGAAATTTTGAGCTAATCATTCAAAAATTATTTTATATTGAAAAAGACAATACCATACTTATAAAGCTAATGGAAAACGTCTATGGAACTCAACTGGTTACTTTACTTTCGTAGCAATTTAGCTATACTTTATTAATACTTGTATATAAATTATGATGGAATTGTATATAGAATAAGACGTGTTTACAATATATTTTTTTAAAAAATTTATTAATGAAATATAGGCAAAGCTATTGATAAACGCATTACTGACTCCAAGATAAAATCAAAATATTATTTGAAAAAATATTTCTATGTATGAATATTACATAAGAAATTAAAAAGGCAGTATTACAATATTTAGAAAAATTAAAAAAATATTACAATATCCTTAAGACAATTTGAATTTGCAATGTTGCATAAAAATTCCTATATAATTGCAAGTACAACATATTATATACATCTTAGAATTAATATAAAGCATCTTTTATACTAAAAACTATTTCTATGTAAAATACTTTATTTTCATTTTCACTGTTTCCTCAAAAGACACATATAATTAAAAAAGAATAATAATTTAATTAAAAAAAAGCCCACTAACTTTAAAAACAATATATACTTAAAAAAAGAAAAAAAAACATTTTTATTACCTCTTTTTTTTTAGATTTTCTTTCCTTTGGAAACTTATTATGTTTTACATTTATTGATTCAAGGATCTTATTTATAAGGAATTGAAAATAAAGTAGAAAAAAAATTCACCGAACTTCCACCGAAAAAATTTCACTGTAGCCAATGTTTTTTTATACGAAAACTAAACTAAGTATTAGAGCTAATATACTTAAAACAAATATCACAAACCTTTTCATAAGCCATATTCTGTGTAGTCTTAGAAAAATTTATAAAAAAATTGATTGAACCATAAGTCTTCAGTGATCATTGTCCGCTGAAAATAAATATGCATTTAAAATTATAGTAGAAAAATCATGAATGAAAAAAGCATAAAAAATGTAACGTAACCTATATAAATTTGAAGGCTTTTAACTTAATGCCTAGTTTTTATTGCAGTTGCTTTTAAGATTGATTAGGATATCTTGATAACAGTTAAAATCGTATGATAGAACCATTTCTTGATTTATTTCTTTCTTTCGATATATATTTTCATACATTTTACTTGACGTCTCCTATTAATCAATATTAGATAGTAGCGAAATCTCCTGATTATTATTAGTAATTGTAAAGAACAATCTAATAAATAAATTGAAATAAGAATAATAAAAGAAAAAAAAAGTCTTCATAAATTAAAGTTGCTGAAAAATCTTAGGTGGTAGTAAGAGAAAGATATTAATTAATCAAACCATTCAGTTAACAGAAATATACACTTTCCTTTCATTTTACTACTCAATTCCTTCCATTTTTATTTCAATACGAGATTAAAATACGCTAAATTTATTAATAAAAATACGCTAAATTTATTAATAAAAATACGCTAAATTTATTAATAAAAATACGCTATTGTATCTAAAAAAAATGTTGAAAAGATTTATATGAGAGAAAAAGATACTTGAGAAAACTACTGCGATTCAGACATCTTTCTTTCGCTTATAAAATTCTCAGAAACCATATTTTATGTATTCAGTCAATATATACAAATAGATATACCTCCGTATTTGTATTTTTCAAAAACTAAAAACATACGAATTCGTTCTCAGTAGTATTTTTACTATACAATATTTTTTTTTCTTTGGTTTTTTTTTTCTTATGTTCGATAAATAAGAGAAAACTTTATCTATAGAATTTTTCAAGATCTAATCTACAAACAATATTTTTCTGCGGAAACTTCTCGATTGAATTCCCATAATGACGTCACCAGATTACGACTATTTTTTAAATGAAGAAAGGGTCATTACTGGAACTCATGGGAATGAAACATTCTTCGTTAAGTGGAGTTGAAAAGCGTATTATTTGTCGCATTAGTCTTCCACTGTTACCAACATAATTTTCTTATGCACTTTTTATTACAGTATTTAATATTATGGACTTAAAATTTATGGAAAAAAACTATTTATTTTATTTAATTTTTAATGGAATTAATATATTTATAGATCATATCGAATGGTATTTAACGCAGAAATGTTAACTAAAAGTTAATAAAATCTCAGATTTATTTAATTTTTATGAACAGTACGAATGATCTTTAATATATATATATATATAGTACTTTACTTTCAGTAGATACCTTAAAAAAGATTTATTAGATAATAGCATAAGTAACGTAATATATGTCGTAATAGGTATTGAAATATACAAAATGATCAGTATTACTGAAAATAAAATAAAGCTTAGCTTGTTGTTTCAGCAAATACTAATTAAAATAAAATCTAAGCAAAACAGAGCTTTTAATTAAATAATAACTAGTATTTCTAGATAATTTTCATGTCTTGTCAAATAAAAGACCTGAATAAAAAACAATTTTGATCATCAGAACTTATATAAATCAGTTCCATGTCAAAAATAAACTAAACCTATATCATAAAAAAAGGGATTTACTTGTAAGTTTAACTACTTATTGAGAGACTTATATAACAAGTTACCAAATCTTTCCTTTGTCAGAAAAACGCTGTTAACTTTCTTATAGTCCAAAACATTTAATAACTTGGAATTAAAACGCTCGTGCAAATCGTCTATTATTCAATATTCTATTTAAAAAAAACTTACATCCAGCATGAAATTAGAAATACTACTGAAATCACGGGCATCTGACATCAACAGCATGCATCACGAGCATCTGACATCATACATTTTGGAAAATATATGAACTTTTATTATATTCCCATTTTGAGTTGAAGATTTTCTAAACTAACCAGTAAATGAGATAAATATTCATTAATTTATTACATTTATCAAGTTAAGTGGTGATTATGAATAATCATCGGTAATTATTCATAATCACCAGTTTATTACATTTACCGTAAAACACACACATTCATATACATATGCGCTAATATAAAATATAAAAAAATATATTGTAAGCAATTTACATGTTATATTGCTGCTTCTATTATTAACAGATGTTAAATTTTCTTTTTGTTCTATATTAACCCTTTGAAGGGCAGTATATTAAAACATTAAATTTTAATTAAAATTCATCTGAAATGAATTAATATTCCTAAAAGGACAAAATACCAAGCGGTAAAATTATTATTTATTTATTTCCTGATTTTCAAGACCTGGTATATATAATAAACCACCGCAGCTCTAGAAAATCTTATATGTATGGTCATTGTTTCGTATTCCTTCGAAGAAATAATGAATAATTTCATAAAAAGTTTATTTTTTTAGTTTATTTGGAAAATATTAGGATCACAAAACACTTTTGGAAAAAAGAGAACTTTATGATGATGGTTTTTTTATTTCTCAGAGTATATATATATATATATATATATATATATATATATATATATATATATAATGATTTTCATAATTTAATGATGAAACTATATTATGAACTTAATAAACCAAATTTAGTAGAAATGTTTATACAGTTTTATTTAAAATAAGGCATATTTTTATTGCATATACTGTAAATATATTTTCTTCCTCACTTGTTTCTGAAAATAACTCCGATCCATCAGAAGGGAGCTCTTTAATTAAAACAATTTTTTTTCAATCGAGATCCCCCGTATAGGCATTGTTTTAAAAATATTTTTAGAATTAATATATATTAATTAAAACTAGATTATAAAGCTACTTTAAATAAAATTAAGAGTGAGATTAGATCCATGACAGTTCAAAAACCATCCATCCATGGTAATTATTCGTATTCGAAACATACCCTTTCACATATGTGACGGATAGATGTGTCAAAAAAAAAGGGGAGAAAAGGTCAGCCCTCCTTATTCTGAAGTATTTATGGGATACATACTCAATTATTTTTCTTTCCTTTTAATCACCGCTAAAGTGGTATTCTTAGAACTTTTCAGTTTAGAAGGATATATCCTTTCCTTCAAGATTCACATCTGGTGATTAATACTGTGGGTGGCTCTGTTCTTAGAAAGAGAGTAATTTTTTTCTGTATTGTATCTTCTGTAATACCTTTCATCAATGATTTACATCTTATTTCACTTAGATTCTTAGATAACGTCCATCGATAGAGGCAATGAACCCCTACTGTCGTCCCTCAGTTGTTGGCAGCTTATCGTCTATTTTAATCTCATGCTAATACAATGCTATATCAATGGTCGTTTGTAAGTCTCATGTCTACCAACAAAACCCTAATCTGCTTTCTCCAGCCAGTTCTATCTCAGATGCCTCGGAAGACTCTCCCTCCGACTCTGCGTTTTTGTTAGTTGTCTTTTCGTGGGCACGCACAGCTTTGATAAGTTTTTATGAGACACCCAAGGTGCTATCGTTTTGGTGAACCTTTTTCCATACAAGATCACTTTTCATTTTGTTTTACATTTGCTACGTTTTTAATTACATTTATCTTAAATATACTCAATTTAATAATTTATCGTTTCCTTTAATTTTAATATTGGAAAAGTTTACTATTGTCCATTTCTCTATATTTTATCATGTACTTTTAATTCTCTTATTTAACTCAGTAATTTAATAATAATTATAAAAAAAACGTACCTTAGGTGGCTAAATGTGTTCTTCGCAAAACTTTGCATAGAACTATTTTTCCTGATTTAAATTTCTTTTCTTCGGAGAATAAGTCTGAATTTTGCCTCACTGCCACTTTAAAACATATTTATGACTTTCACTGTAAAAGTGAATCGTCACATATGAGTCTGATTAGAAAATTTTAGTGCTGCCATCTGTTGCTCTCTAACCCTCTATGTGGGTGGTGGTATGAATTTGATGCCACTTAGTTTAAAGTATGAAACGAATGCTTTATATTATTTTGTTTTGAGTAATTAGCAATATTTACATAAAGTTTCAAACATGTAGATTGGTTAGCTGATGAAATAAAAATTTTCAATTCATTTCAGAAACATTTCTGTAAGGGATAAAACAAACACTTGTTCGGAACTTTCATTAGATTCAAAGCAATAATTTTTATAATCATTCTAAATGGTTGTGCAGTCTGATTTGAGTAAATAACACTATAACTAAGTTCCATTTGAAGAAAAATATGTGGGGAGAAAAGGTACTTTTTCAGAGAATCAATTATCATAGTTTCATTAAGTGACTTTGAACTTTTTTTTCAAAATGTTCTACAATCTACTGCACAAAGTAAACTAGAAATATATCAGCCATCAATGTCATAAATGTTATCTGTTATATTTCGTTTGATTTATACCTGATTATGCATACATTTTATATTCTAACTACTGTCAGGTTCCAGACATTTCAAAACTTTTATTAATTTTCTAACATATTGGAAGCTGAAACTGATATCCTATAAATTTATTTTGAATAGCGAATTATTACTGCTATGGGACCATGCGTTAATAGAAAATTATATATATATATATATATAAGCATAAATACATGTTTTAAAAATTAGAGCAATTATAAATAAAAATTTTCAAAATTATTTAAAAGCTTTCTATGTTCCATGTGAAAAGGATGATTAGCCTAAGTTTTTAAAAACAAATTGAAAGTGTAAAAACTACGAAATAGATTAATTTTTTAAATTGTAATTTCAATTATTATTTATTTTATTTTTCTTTTTAGCTTAAAAAAGCTGTATTTACAATAAAGGTTTTTCTTTTTAATTAATTAACGAAAATTTTTATTTAAATTTTTTTTAATAATGCTATTTTTATTAATATATTTAATTTCAAATGTTTTTGCTTTTTTATTACGACTTTCTTGTGTTTTTATTTTGTTTTGTTCTTCAAGAAATTTTTATTTTTCGCGATATTTATAATCATATTCTAATGTTCATTTAGTTCTAACATTCTTTGATAGGTGGCGTTACTATCAATTAAATTTTTTTAAACTAATTGAGCATATAAGTTTTGATTATTAATATTTTCTTACTCTTAAAATAGCCAAGCAAAATGTTCTATAAAAATAAAATTGAATCTTTGATTGTGTTTTTTACATTTAATTTACTAAATTGAGTTACTTGTACAAACAAAGTAGGAATATATATATAATTCTATAATAAAGGAAGTTAATATATAATAACCGATTTTATGTGCAAAAAGTGAATATATTTCTAAATTAAATTTAATTTTATGAATTCGAAAATTTCGAAAAGACAAATATTACATTTTGTGCCGTTTAACGTTGTGTATTATACTAAATTTGAACTCTTTTTGGAAATTCTTTATGGGGTATATTAATTTAAAGTATTAATTATGTGATAAACTTCCTTAATATTATTGAAGTATTATTAAAATAATTTCAAATTTGATGTTAAACATTATATAAATATTTTTCATAAATATTGTTAAATTTATATATAAATTAGAATTTCATGATTTTTACTATTTGCTTTCGTTCATTGAAGGTCAGGAAAACTAATAAACATGAATGAGCAATTAGAAACACAAAGTGCAACAAACAGCCAGTGGGAAGATGTGATACATATCCTGAAAATTAATGCTTCCCCAGACCGTAACATATTACTTTTTGACCTATACAATGGGATGGATATTAATTTTTAATTTTCAGTATTTTGACCACTATTATTCGGACTCAAATGAATACAATAAGTGGATTGTAAAAACTATTAGTAATTATTTAAACAGAACACCTGTAACTGAAAATGTCAATAATACCTTAGGAGTGAATAAATAGAAGGAAACATGGGAAAAAATTTTTGAAACTTTATGCACATGTGAAGGAACCCCTTTTAGGGATTTCGTGGGGGTTAATTCAAGTAATTATAAAACCTTTGGGGAGTATTATAAAGTGAAAATAAATATAATATGGGGACTAAAGTTTGAGACACAAAATTCCTTCTGTAAACATTAACTTAAGGGTTACCTAATGATAAAGAAAATAATAATAATTAATTCTCTTACCTCTTTCAATGATTGGCTAATTGACTTTCGGTACATTACAAAGGTAGGAAAAGGAAAATTACTAAAAGAATAACCATGTGAGAAGGTAAGACCTCCTATACCACAACCTATCAAACTGTGTTCAGGCCATGAAACCCATATAATTCTTTTAGGATTTCTTACCCTCTTCAAAACTACTGGCGCTAAACTTTAGAACCAGCGACCTACTGAGACGAAATTTTGGTGGTAATTATGATTTAAGCTCCAGAACATTCTATCCATCTAGAAGGATCCATTATCAAAACAAATTACAACTTTGACTTTGCCATTTCTGTAAAGTTCTAGGTATGAGGAATGACTATCATTGGGGTTGTAGGTTCATTTGTAGGTTCAAAATTCTACTAAGAAATCAAGAATTTCCTAATCCTCATACCGAAATCCATCATGCGAATAAAAATGAAAATCCTAACATATGATTATTATAAGTATTTGGATACATCAAGGCAAAAATCTCGTAAATAATTAGGATTACCATCATCTTTCTAAGTCTTTGGAGAGTGTTTTCAATACAAACTCGACAATATCGATAATACCTCTGATTTTAGTTAAACAGCCGATTTAAGACAGAGTTGGTAAATGAAAGTTTCATCATAAGGCAAACTTATGTAAAAATGCAGACAAATAAAGTACACAATGAAAATAAATATGCAATTAAATAGCTTTTTTTTTTAAAAAAAAAGGGGGTTATTACTTACATAGAAAGCGTTCTAAAAAGCCTTTTAATGATAAAAACAATTTTCCGTGTTCATGTAAATTAGATTAATCACTGTACTCTGACTTACAAAATATTTCTAATTATGAAAATATCTTAAATGTTTCGTGTTAATGAACCAATAATTCTTTATAACTAGACGAAAAAAATGTTTTTTTTTTTAAAAAAATAATTATGGTATTATAGAAACTTAAATAAAAAAAAAAGGTAAAGAATGGCTCTTTTAGAAAGAAGAAGATTAGTATCAAATTGTAACTTAGCTAATAGTCTTACGAGAATAAGTACGAAAAAGTAAAAAAAAAAAAAAATGAGAAATAGAAACTTAACTTTCAACAAAAAGTAGATTAAAAGGAGATACTCACGAAATTAAATTGTTCACAGTTGAAGATTTCATCTTAACATTGCCTAGTAGGTAATTTTTTATCAAATGTTTTTTTACAGTTGTTAGCTCTTTAGTAAACGGTTTGAGACAAAATTTTACTCTGTGATGACAACTCTGTCTTGTTTTAATTTTTCATTCAGCTTGTATCATAAGTGCGTTACTTTCTACAGTTAATACATGATTTTGTGGAACTTTATTCAGGAAAATCCCTTAAATCCTTCAGATTTCTAGAAAATCCCACAAATCCTTCAGATATCAAGAGAATTCCCACATTTGAGGTAACCTTCCTTTTGACACTAAAGTTGGCAAGATTTTCGCCAGATTGGTAACCATTTTTAACTACAAGATCGGGGGCTTATTGCTTAAGCTTTCTCTGATGTTCGTCAAACATCTATAAATTTCTCTTTTTATTCATAAGAATAATGTTGTAGCAAAGCGTCAAACTCGTAACATTGCCCTCATCTTCAAAGAGTTATGTCCCGGCAATCTCATCGCGTACAATTATGATCAGTTGTTCGGTATGAAACTAATTAATTAATATGAATGACTTTTTGTGACTTTCGTCGACTTCTGAACACTAGAGACGACATCATTTAGTTTTTCAGTATCGGTATAATTCGCCAAGTTCTGCTAAAGCCTCGAATTCCGGCCTCTTTGTCGGTTTTATTTCATTTGTTTGGTAGCCCATTTAATTTTCTCCCTAGTACGCTTTCTGAACGTGTTTCCAAACACTCATGTATTCACTTGTCGAAGAAGGTACATCACCAAGTCGTCCAATAAGAATATAATACGGAAATTGCAGCTTTCGCCCGAAACGTATCTCCACTGGAGTCTATCCGTTCACATCATACGGGTGGCTATTTGAGTAAGTGAAGAATACCTGGAAGGTCTTGAATGAATTCCTGAATTTATCTAAGTGACCTTGGTAATGAATCCACCAGATATTCCATTTCTAAGCGAGAGTTAAGAAATATCAACTAAAGGCATCTCCCTGATTTCCTCATCAGTGTTTCCTGTTAACATAGCAGTTTAAACTGTACCACTATGTGCAAGTGCTTCATCCAGAGTAATAGATACATAAAGTTATTTTCCAGCGAAATAGTAACGAAGAATCTTTTGGACCCTGAGAAATGGAGTAGAATCTACAAACAGTACTATATCATGGATTCCCACCTTGTTCATTCCAGATTCAATAAGAATTTGTTAAACAGGTCAGGTATCATATTGATAATTTTCACAACATTCAATCCACGAATCTTTTTAGTAACTTCATTGGCTTCTCTCTGGACATATTGAAATGAGCTCCATGACTCAAGACTTTTAAGGACCAGTTCTTAAGATCACCTTAAAATTTTGATCCTCTACTCCTTTGATCTTCGTTTAAACCCGTTCGCTCCCAGCGTATCACAGGCGATACGCTCGTGTTGGCTCTCCTGTGCCCGGCGTATCCGTTAGTGTCTTCTATGGCCCACCGTATCAATAGAGATAGTTACGCTTGATGAGAACGTTTTATTTTTTTTAATGTAACTATATGGCGTTACAATACCGCAAAATCTATGTAGATAGGTTATTTGGAGTGTTGACTTAGGTTATATGGGCTTGGATTATCTTCTGGTTACCAGGAGGGGGGTAATTGTTAAAAGAATGTGTTGCAGCGCGGCTCTTTGAATGTAATGACATGATTTAAAGGGTGCACTTGCTTTCGGTTTGCTTTTTTCTTTCTTGCTTGCTTTTTAGAAGTTCAAAGAATAATTTATAGCCCTTTATGGGGGTTAGGGCTTTTGGTAGCAGATGCTTTCAGCTGTTCGTTTCATTCGGTCGGTTGTTATTTGTAGCGACAGTCATGACGAAAAGAAAGTGCTTATCTGATACTGAGATTTGCGAAATAATAAATAAATCTGACAGTAATGTTAGCGAAAATAATCCAAATCTGTACATTGACATTAAAGTAAAAAAATAAAAGAGGGGGACTAAGATGTGACCTTTGCTCAAAATCTTGCGTGAAGCGTCAAATTATGTGTGTAAGACATGTGGCGTTGTACTATGCATTGATTTTTTTTTTATAAATATACCATACAGCAAAATAAGATTTATCTTTTATATCTATATATTCCATATAATGGCACATCATTACACCATGAAATTTATGTAACATTTGTAAATATAATTTGTATTTCCTTAAAAGTATGATTTCTTATGTAATTTTATGTATAAAACATTCAATTTTCGATTAATTTTTTTCTTCTTTTGTATATATTTAGTCTAATGCATTTAAAAAAAGATATGTAAATACCAAAATATTTTAATTAAAAGCCGATTTTAGAGGAATTTTTTTCACGAATTAGTCTTAATATCTAAAATTGTCTGGGCACAGCGTGACACTCCGCGGTAAGAAGCCGCGGCCCCTGGGAAGCACTTCTTTTTTTCTCCGTCCGGTAGCGAAAGGAGTGAATTCGTTGTTGTGTAAATTTCTTGATTTGTTCGAATTTGAATACGAATTTAGGAGTGCAACAGTGTGTCATAAATCTGGCATTTAGAATGAAAAACTTTTACTACTGCTGAAAAATTATGATAAAGTGATGGATGTAACACTTCCATCAGTTTGGGAAGAAAGGCAGCATAATTACAGTCCATTCTTGCCAATATGCCCAAAAACTTCCCAGGTTTTACAAGTTCCAGTAATTGAAACAATTACAGATAAAGGAACAATCATGTATGAAGACCCAAACGTGGAAAAAATAGAAGTTCATGTGAAAAAAGGAAAATGTAAACTTCGTCATCTACTCCCTCGAATTTCTTCCAAACTTCTCACATTACTTCTTCGGTCATTCATTTAACACCTTGGATTTAATTTTTCTTTCTCTTTGGCTATTTCTTCATTCTCTCTTGCCCGATATTCATTGTTTTCACATAGAGTTTCATTGACACATCAGACTTTTATCTGTGCCATACTAAACAGCTCCTCGTATATATCCTCCATTGCTCTGGTCACAGACATTCCCTCCAGAGTCCCATTTCTGACAAAAATGATACATAACTTTCTCCTGTAGATATACAGTAAAATCAATACAAGAGAATGACGTTTTCATCAATAAATACACAGGACAAAGTAGCGTAATTTTTACATATTATCAACAATCATATACATGAATATCACTTTTAATTACAGTAACACACAGCACATACAATATCTTTTAGCTCTCCAGCTTGCTGGTTCATACAACGGACAAATCTGGGGGGGGGGCCCCCATCGCTCCCTGAGCTTCAAAGTTAACCTCCAAAGGCACATCAGGCAGATTCGAGCCTCTTTCCGGATGATTGACTCAGACTTCTAATCTCCGCGAATCTATAGCCTTTCCGGACAGGCTTGATGTCACTGGGAACGTCCAGAAAAATTCAATAACTTCTTTCTTAATGCAGATATTGGGAAAATTCCAGCATTTTCCAAACCCTGTACTTAGTCGCAAACGTGATCAAGTTCATCTCGAAGGTCAGAGAGTCATTGCTTAACCTTTCCTTGTTATCCATCAAACATCTGCAAATGTTTCTTTTCATTTGAAAGAATAGCTTTGGGAAGCGTTATTTTGGTTTGTAACAGTATTGAATTTTTGCTGTATGATAAATATATATATACACGAGGGTCATTTTATAAGCCCCAAGAAATTCATTGCTTGTAGCATTGAAATTGAAACTTGTTTCCTTTTATTAAGCCTTATGACTTAATAGACAACGGCATAAGATTAAATTACTCATATTCATGATCATGACGCTTTTCGCAACTCAAAATTTCTTCATCATATATTTTGAAGCAGATAAAAACATCCCGCCTTATTTGGAAAATATTCATTAGAAGCAACCTAATGTATTGAGTTTCGCTTTATTTCCTGTGCATAATGATGAGTAAATTTCTCACCGATGAGGACAAATTGACGCAAAATGACGTGAGTAAATCGGAGTGGCAGCAATCAAATTTTAATTTCGCAGTTAATGACTACCAAATCAAAACTAGCTTACGAACCAATATCAAATTATTTATAATTCCGTTTAACAGATGGCTGCACCTAATGATAACAACACTTAACCTTAATGAAATCTTCTGACTTCAAATACAAGTACTTTTAGAACAAATCTCGTACATATATATATATATATA
Source organism: Nephila pilipes (assembly GCA_019974015.1). Taxonomy (NCBI): domain Eukaryota; kingdom Metazoa; phylum Arthropoda; class Arachnida; order Araneae; family Nephilidae; genus Nephila; species Nephila pilipes. The sequence continues at coordinate 150,855 of BMAW01068247.1, forward strand.
TATATATATATATATATATATATATATATAGCAAGAAGTAATATAAAATCAATATATAATAAATCAGAAGGAATTAAAAATAATTATTAAAACCTAATAATTAAAATTAACTGAAATGAAAAAAAACTATTAGAAATATTAGAGTGAAATCAAGTTCAAAACAATAAAGGAAATTTGTTATATGAGATAGAATAATAAACTAAAAATAAAATTTAAATGCTGCAAATATCATT
>BMAW01068248.1:0-11286 GCA_019974015.1 Nephila pilipes
TATATATATATATATATATATATATATATATATATATATATATATGACATTAGCATCAACTAGAACGTATTCATGCCCCAACCCCACAAACACACGCAGCGAAAAGAACAATCAATTTATAACCCTTTAATATACTATATAAGGGAAGCCTCCCCAAATCCCATTAGCTATCAATAGCATAAGGTTTTGTTTAGAACTTCTTCTACAAAACCCATTCAACATAATACATTATTTTATTCAATTTTTTTTATGATTACATCCTCATAAGCCCATTTCCAACACTAGTTTTTTATACTTAGGTAGAAGTCCACTCATCTCAATGCAAGATTTAATAGTCGTCAGATTTTAAGAGCTTTTTCTCGATACGATTCATAAAAATAATTTTTTTCCTTACGAATTCGTTGAATAAGCTAAGAACTTTGAATTGTTTTGATATAATTAACATGGAGTCATCATCATTTATGAAGAGATGTTTAAACAAAGATGTCATGAATAACATCATCATCCTCCCAAACTTGGGATAATAATTTAGGCGATCTAATATCTCTAATGGCGAGATCCCTTTAAAACAAATCAGTAAAAATTATTTAACAAACCAGTCATCTTTTTGTAAAATCAGTGTGGTGTTAATTCCTTTAAATATGAACTTAAATTGTTTCGAGAAGTTTCCTCCCGGTCTTTTCATTTTCTAATCAGACAAACCTTAAGTTTTGAAATATTTTGCATTTACGCACTATAGCTGGGAATAACAAAATTATATTGATAATAAACTTTGAAATAATAAAATATCTCAATGAATCTCTTTCAAAAGCTTTCTAAGAATCCAAAAAAAATATTTCAAGTTTTTTTTTTTTTAAAAAAGTATTGCTTCCACTTACATAATTTTTAAAAATATTTCTTCCCAGATTTTCATAATTCATGTTGTACTGGAAACCTACATATATTTTCTATATAATACATTTTTTTTCTGACTGTAAGTGACAATGGTGATTCGTGTTCCTAATTTACTTCCTAATAGTAGCTGCCAATATATTCACATAATCTACTAAACATCAATTGCAAGGCAATATCTTGCCCCTTTGGATACTTTCAACGAAATGGACACAGAACAAATATACATGTAACTGGATTTCTTTGACTTTTGTTTCTTATTTATGTATATCATTGTAACCAGGGACGTCTTAAGACTTCTTCAAGCCATGGCACTTTATGAAAAAAATAAGTCCCACCTGCGACCCTTTAATCTAATTTGGTATCCATGCATGTACATTTCAATAAAAGCAATCCGTAGTAAAATAAGGTTGTATATGAATATTCGTTTTCTCCATTAAAATTCGAAAATTCATTAATTAGGTCTTCAAAATCAATTGTTAAGGCTCCCGTCTACCCGCCATTTTGATTTTATCAGCTTAATGTTAATCCGATGGAATTTCGACTTGAATTCTCACACCTTTATTATCTGATCTATTTGAATAAAATAAAGTGCATCTGAAAGAGCAAAAAATAATCAATGCTTCTGTGGAATTACTTTTTTCCTCCGATTTTTAAAAATATTTGAAAATATTCTTTAAAGACCGGAAAGCTAAAAAACGAATCAGTAAAATAAGAATAAAAATATTTTTAAAAATCTTAGGAAAAAAGTAATTCCACAGAAGCATTGATTACTTTTTGCTCTTTCAGATGCACTTTATTTTATTCAAATAGATCAAATAATAAAGATGTGAGAATTAAAGTCGAAATTCCATAGGATTAACATTACGCCCACGAAATCAAAATGGCGGGTAGACGGGAGCCTTAATAATATTATTTTCAATACTCATCAAGCTGAAATTATTCAAACGGGATTGAGTCAGACGAGTTCTCAATTCATTTTTGACCAATTTTATTTGAAAATGAACTCTCACCACTCGCGTTAGTAATTATCATTGATAAGAAAATTCTCATTATTATTTCAATATTGGGAAATACTGTGAATAGTCTTATACATGTATGTATAGAGTGTGTTGATCCCAATTCCAGTCCCCTCATCCAACAACTGTTCTTCATCTTTATCTGCATTTACAGAATTATATCTTTTATTAATCTTTCTTTTTTTCTTCTTTTTCTTCTCTTTGCTTTTTCTTGATCTTTTCACCATCAATGATCATATTTAACCTGAAATGTTGTCATTCTAAGTTCAGTTCCTCTAAATTAATGTTTTTATCGTACAATTTTGATATTTTGATTGCTATTTTAATTTCTGTCTCATCCATATTAGAAGTGTTTTTAAAAAATCGAAACATTTCAAAAAGCTCCTCATATTTTTTACTACGCGTTTACATATTGCACATTAGAGAGTTGATTATTGGTAAAAAGGTTTCTATTTTAAATTTCTGGCTGTGGCTGTTTTCAATCGTTGTGTCGGTGTCTCTATTTCCTTCAAGGAAAGTTACCCTAACACTGCGTTGTTTTATACGCTAGTGAACACTTAGATACTCCTTTATACCACGTATTATGGCTTTTGACTCATAATAGTCAAAAGATTCTCTTTTGGTTTTTATACATATATCATTAACGATTTTAATAATTTTACATCTTTCGACAAATCCATAGTTTTACTCTAGATAAATAGATTAGCTTTGTCAATACGTGTCAAAATTGTCATTCCAAAGGATAATTTAAAAAAATAGTTTCTAATTCATTCATCTTAGTTTTTAAATTTTTAGCAGAAAGTCGAGTATCCGCTGCCAGTAATTCATCATTAATTAAGCAATCCAGACATTTGACAATTTCTGAATATCCGGTGCTTAAAGCTTTAAATGGATCTGCGCGTGTTGGCCAACGTGTTTTTGATAGGTTTTTCAGAACATTTTTATTTTTATCACAGCTGAAATTATATGTTTGTATATTCCAACGATGGTTTGACGATGAGAAAAAAATCATGAAGATTTTGGACAAAGTCAATGTAAAATGTTACATTCTACTGCTTGAACGCCAATTAAATTCAAAGAATCTCATGCACATGATAAGGATATAGCGTTTTATTATTATTATTTTTTCTCTTTGAAGTCGTGCTTACCATCCTGAATATTTCCCAGACGTACTCGAGGCATTGCAGTCATACGACAAACACTGAGGGAAATGTTGTTTTATCTCAATACTAACTGGAGTACCCATTTTCAGAATGAGTGAAGTTTTAAAATAAAATGGTCAGTTATTAAAAAATAAATGGCCAGCAAAAATAAATAACAAATAAAATTTAAAATAAATTACCAGTTATAGCTATGAATCCACTTTTAAACCGGTACGAGATGATATACAGAAGAAATATGAATAATTTAATAAATGATGACTCCCCTTCTATTAATATCCTAAAAAATAACTAAGAGAATTTTTCAAAATGAACACATTTTAGAGACCAGTTATTCGAAAAAGAATTGTTATTTTGCTAACTAAGAATAAATAAATAAATATACTATTCTAAAAATCATTATGCCTTATCTCACGTAATATGCACATAACTATGTGTAGCATTTCGCTTTTCTCCTTTTTGTTCTGTTCAAGAAAATAAAAAAAGGAGAAAACTCGCTCACTGGTTTGTAAATAAAAAGGTGTATAAAATGAGAGTAATATATAATTCTCTCGTGTTTTCATAAGAATTCAGAAAGTGACAATATCGAATTTTTTAAATAATTTCTTTTAACTCTTTCGTGGGCAGAAAGAACAAAGCTTCAATTAAGTTATTACTTCTTGTATAAAATTTTCCTATTTTCAAATTATGATTATTTCATTATCATTATTAATGCACAAAATATTACATTTCAAATTATCATTATAATGCAGATATACATATGTACTATATACGAATATAAATCCATATTAGTTTTATCACATATAGTTAATTATTAGATTTCCTTAAATATATATTTTTTTAAATTGCGAATGTAAAATCGTATCGAAGAAAATATTGAGTAAACTATTTTAATGGAAATGACATGCACAGAAAAAAAATTTGTAAAAGCTTTTTAGGTTTCTATATTGTATTGTCTTACATAATATTTTGAATGTCCTAAAAGTTCTCAGAAAAATTTGTTTGTAATTATACGAAATATGTATATATATTCTTGTTATTATGCTTATCAAACGAAACAAAAAGTTATGATAAAAAGGAAGCCATAGATTCTAAAAATTAAAGAACCTTATTACATAAATTATTAATTAGAAGAATTATATTTTTATAAGTAATTTTCCTTAAGAGAATTTTATACTAATATGTGTTAAAGTATTAGTAAGTAATAAAGTATTTATAAGGGATAAAGTACGAATATATTATAAATTTTAAGTTATAAGAATTAAAGTTAAAGTATATTTAATAAATTTCAATTTTCTGCAGGAAAATCTGATTAAATATACGCACGCAAATAGAAAATTTCTTGTGAGGGGTCTTATACACTAAAAATCTCTTATTTTGTACTGTGTTGGACGAGAATTTCTCCATTTTTGAAGATTACTCTTAAAACATTAAATTATTGTACAGGCATTTATTTATCTAATTATCAAATCGAAATTTGGGATTCCTTTTATATGATTGTTTTTCTGCATTTATATTACATTACTACAATCTGTAGTAAAGTAATATATTTATTTTATAAATGTTCTTTTTTTTATTTGGGTTTCAATAATAAAAAAAGGACAGTCGTTTGAGTTTTTAAATGAGCAAAATAACGCTTTCCATATTAGAAACAAATAAAAATATTTCTCTGAATTACAATCTACATCGAAAATTCTATTGGAAGATCATAGTGTATTCAAAATGAAGGATTATATATTACGAAGGTTATATATAATGAAGGATTATACATATTAATCAATATAAATATATTCTACAGAGTCCATTGAAATATTTATATATAATTTTATACAAATTAAGAGATTATTTCATGTTGTTTAGATGCAGAGAGAGAAAATTTACAAAAAAAGAGAAAATTTTTTGAAACTGGGTATTATTTTTCTATCTCTGTAAAAAAAATGCAAATACTATTACATATTATATTACTCTTTTAATACGATATAAATATGTGTATATTATCTTAAATCTCGAAGAAATACACAATTACCTTTTGCTGTTTCAAAGAAATTAAATTTAAAGGAAGGAATTGCCGATTTAGAGATGTAGGCTACTCGTTTGATCGAAAAAGCGCGATTTCCTTCAGGGTCATTTCAATCCTCTTTTTTATTAGCCCTGACGCCTGTCATAAAATAGGGAATGTGTTTTTGTCACTTCTGTTGGGGGCTTTAGTGTATTTCCTGTCCATTAATGAGCGACCCTTTACTCATGTGAGCAAATAAAGAAAAGATCGCTGGAAGGAGTGTTTGTTATGTCTGTGGCTGTCTTTCCAACAGCAGCATTTTTAAAAATAAATTTGACATATCTCGCTTTAGAAATAAAACTAATATTTCTCCTGATTCAAACGTTATAAATAGAAATATTTAGAATAGAAGTAACTGTCTTCAACCAGTCATGTCCGGGAATAACATTTGACGCTTAAAATTATTCTGATCATGATCTTATCGAGGCCGAGTAGAGAACGAGACGAGGCCCGGTTGGCCCATACCTTAAGACGTCCCTGATTGTAACGCCCATGGCGATTAAATTGTTCATCTTCTATAATTAAGCTTGTTTAGTTAACCTAGAAAATACACTGTCACCAGAAAAGATAGTTGATTTCCCATATTACGTTGATCAATTTACTATTCAGTTTGTTGAATATTAAAGTTCAGTAGTTAATATTGCTTTCTCAGCACTTAAACTAGCATTTGAACTAACGTTTAGGATATCTGTTTAAATCAATTCTTACCAATTCACTCGAACCCGAATGAGTTGGTAAGAATTTATTTAAACTGACACCTCTTTGATAAACTTTGAGAACCTTCTTCCAATGTGTTTTTTAGGATCCCTTTGATCGCTCCTTAGATTAAGAGCAACGGGATCCGACTTGTCACTCACTATCACCATCATTTATTCCATCCCCCATTTACTAAATTCTGAATTTAAAACTCCTAATTATGTATTGCATCATTGTTTATAAATGTAAATTTCCCAATCTATTCATAATTTCAATCTAATCAGCATAAATAGTGCTTCGTTTTATTGGAAGGTTTCATTTTAAAGAATTCGAATAGAAAAGTGCTCAAGGTCAGTGAGGGAAAAACCGCGATACATCTCAATGTCACATCATTAATATTTTACATCAATGCTTACTTCTAATGTTCAATATTAATTTCTTATCTTATTTTCGGTTTCAATTGAGATTTCACGACAAATTGTTTTCGAAAAAGAGGATAATATTTGCTCTTCTATTTTAAGTCCAAATGTTCAATTTGAATTTGGTTCAAACTATTTTATTATTTAAGTCTTTCTTTTTTATTGACGTCTAGATCTTTTCGATCTATTAAAATTTTTGAAAATTGCAGGCAAAAATATAACAGTTAACATCCATCTTAACCAACCTCGAATCAAATTTTCGATTCCCATGTACGGAAGAATGAATTTTTTACACAAAAGGAAGACCATGCTTCTAATAACAATAAATCATAAGCAATGCACGGGCCAGAAATATAAAAATATATCTCCTCCTAGTACTGTTGAACAATGAGCTATTCTTGAACTTTTCCTTTAACTAACATCTGGGTTTACTTCCTGATAGTATATTTAAATTTTCAAATCCTTTCAAATCAAATGAATCATGAAATGCGTAAAATAGATTACATGTTTGAAGTTTTGTGAAAGGATTTAAGGAAATACATATAAAATTGACGGAGGATTGAATATTGAAGTTAGTAGTGAGTAGTCGGTAATTGACGCATAGTTAAACTGCAATATAACAAGCGATTATTTGTAGCAGACCGACTTTGATTAGGGGTATTTTGTAGAGTTATTTTTTTTTAAAGTATTCGAATTTTTTTTTATTTCTCAGACCTTTAACTTTTTTGATTCATTACACTCGCCCCCGAGTGAATTGGTTATGATTAAATCTTATATTAATTTCACGTTAGGTTCCCAACGTGTTTAAGGTTTGAAGACAGAGAGAGAATATTAAGTAAATATTCTTATCTCGAATGAGTAAAAGTAATAGAGATTTACTTAAAATCTGCAAACTGCATTGTTGGAATTTCCACTACTTAGACTTTTATTTTATGAATGTTCTACTCAGAAATAATGAACGAAGAATTGATTTCGACTTTGACTGACTTATGGTAAGTGTCATAGAATCGGATTCTGAGAATGAAACTGTCTAAAGTACCTCTAACCACAAAATTTGATGTAATTGTGATTATAAAGGAAATAAGTCATGTTGGAAGACCAAAAGCCTGACTTACTTCTTAATAACTTTTTTAAAAACTGCATGTAAGAAATTTACATGCGTTAGAAAACTGTTTAATCGGTGCAGTTGAACATGGTAAGGAAATATTTGCAATAATTCGCCAAGTATGGCAACCTTAGTTAGTAAATATGGCTGTTATACAAAGTAACCTTAAAATTAGCGACGTCAAAACCTGCCTATTAGACGATTTTCACAATCGCACCAAATGTGGGAGTTAACTCATTTTCACCATTTATATGAATTAATCACTTAAGAAATGTGCTTGATCTCTTGGTAGATTTCAGATAACTCATTTTACTGAAGGTTTATGTTAATATAATACTCATGCGTTTATCTAACATTTATTAAGGAAACTAAGGAGTCTTTGACAAGGAAAAATGAACTTTTATGCCAAATTTAAATATAGCTCGTATTTTTAGAATAAAATGAATGGAAGTCATATTTTAGGATTGATATATCTGTATACTTATGTACCTGTTTAGGCAAAGAAAAACATATTTATGAGCGTAAATAATTATACAAGAGCAATTAGCCATCCATAGCTGTATCTATATTTGTGAGTCATGCATTTACTTTTTGGTACATCTTGGCTAAACTGTACTGCATTTATGACTTTAAAAATGTGTTCTACACATTGAAACATAGTATTCTATACACCGAATATTATTATTGTAATGTCTGTCGACTGTTGGCGATGAGTCAGAGTACTTGGCATAGTTGTCTTGTGCAGGAAAGACTTGCCATCTGTAAAAATGGGATGAAGGTAGACCATCAAGAGAGGTGTTCTGTAAGCAGTTCTGATTTTAGCGCAACGTACCGAGCTTACTAGAAAACCTTTAGGAGAGAAGATGTTTTACAAAAACAGTACTGATTTTAATACATTCATTTTCCTATTCTATGTAAATGTAAATACACGTATATTCTAAATCAAAATTTCTGGTTCCTTTATTACCATTAAAGAATAAAGGGAAACATTTCAACACGCTCTCTTCCGAAAAACAAGAAAAAAAGAAAGACGTTTAGAAACGATTTGTTATTCTTTTTAAGAGAGACTGTCGAAATGGTTAGCGCTAGCTTAAAGGCAGTGGAATTGAAGCAAAAATCAGTGAACAATAAATAATTCATGGATGACAAAGAACTCGTCAGAACTTTTTGGTCACTACTATTCAAAACCATGAAATGGAAGAAGAAAGTTTCAAAAATTAAATTTCAAAGATTGAAAAATTTTAATTTCCGATTCAAATCTCTGATAATTTGCATACAAATACTGTGCAACACTTAATATTTGTGAGAGTTATCAGAAGAGTAGATTTCGAGGAATGTGTATCAGAATTCTAAAAACCACATTTTGAGAAAAACACAAGTACGAATATTTTTCTCTGTGAAACGTGTGCTTATAATTTTAAATTCAGATTTAAAACTATAAATACAAGTGCAATTGTAATAAAACGTTCTGATTATCAAATTCTCATTAATAATACATTTATGGTATCAACGATCGTTCTATTTTTTAACAAGAAAATCTAAAAAATATGAAATTTGAGGAATGTCCGAGTTGCCTTAATAACTCTTAATATACCAAAATATATTCAATTAATTTTGAAGAGAGCCAAATAAAAGCCAAGTTATAGTAACCCATAGGCATTTTTTCTTCACTATTGTATTCTAAATTGATTGCATCCTATTGACACGAATTGTATGTGTTCCCCTTTTCAAACAAAATTTACTTTCTGCAGAATTTTAATCAGTTTCCGTCAATAAAACGTATGATATTTTCTGCCAAATATCACATCTTCAAATTATCTTGCAGTTCTCTGGTACATTTCAGTCACGAATTCTTCTACAGACGACGAGGCATCTATCATGAAGTGGTTCAAATCCGAGACGGCTCAAATCACGGCTACGTCAACGAAGCTTACATACGAAACATGGACACCAGACCCTCCGTAAGAATATTATCCAGATTATTTTCCAAAATACGTTTTGCAGCTCAAATAATTTGCAATATTCGTGAATATCAAACCGACTATAGAATACATTTAATTCAGTTTCAAACTTTTCTTTGTCAATCTATATATATATAAGCGAATACATTTAATTCAGTTTCAAACTTTTCTTTGTTAATCTATATATATATATATAAGCGAAATACCACTGACTGACTCATCACGATATCTCTAAAACTATACAACCGATTGACTTGAAATTTGGTACAGTTACTCATTTTGCGATGTAGACGCTCACTAAGAACGGATTTTACGGAATTTTAATCCAAAATGTAATTTTCATCCATTAATCTTTTTTTTATCCATTGCTTATGTCATTTTTGGCGACTTTATCGCTAAAAATGACATGACCGACGCCAAACGGAATATATTTTTTTTTTTATATGTATACTGTGTATTGCTACCAATTAAGTTTAATTGGCGAGATTTGAGCGTGCGAAATGGAAAATACCAAATAATTTAATATTGATGCGCTGATGGAGGATGGATTTATCACCAAATCCACCGCCACCACAATATCTTCCACCGCCAAGTCAAAGCATTTCAATGACCTTGCATTGTGAATTTTAAAAAGCTATACTATGGTAACCCCAGTTAACTTCCGCCCGCTTTGCTCAGCAATAATTTCTTATTGTTGTGGAACCTAGACATAAGTTTTAAATTCATGAGAAAAGTATTTTATTATTAATAATGATTGATAAATTACATTTGTAAATCTAAATGCAATCTTACGAAGATATTGAAGTTGGCTTTTAGCAAATGAATAATAATGGTATGTTATTCATGTCATTGATAAAAAAAAAATAAGTAGCTGTCAAAATATTTATTTTGATGTACGCATTAACTGTAACCTAATGTAAACATTATGCAAAAGTTTTGTTTTTGTATTCTGACAATCTTTAGTTTTTGGTTTCTAGGAAATAAACGTTTTTGTTTTTTTAAAATGGCTGGATATTTTACTGTTTTCAGAATACAGAATTATTTTTAATGATATGATTCTTTAAGAGCAATTCTGTCTATTCAAATGCAGTTTTAGATATGCTGCTAGCGTAAGAGTTATCCCTTTGTAAAACCCTTTGTAAAAAGGATAACGCTATACGGGTGACTTTTTGCTAAAATTTTTTATTATACTTTATCTTTTTGTAAGTATTTTTTGTTAAATAATTTGATTTTAAAAAAATAATTATATTTTTTAACTTGAAATGTTTTTCATTGTAGGTTAATACAAATTGATTTTTCATATTTACTTTTCAGTTATAGTTTTTTATAATGGATGTTGAATATATTTGGATAGATGGAATACCTACTCCTTTCAAAGTTTTTAAAATTCTTGGCGACGAAGCATGTTTATTTTCGTCTCTGTCTTTGCTGGTGTTCGGTGACATATCGATGGCGTATAAAATGAGAAATATTATCGTTTCTCACATGTTTAACAACTGGTATCGGTTTAAATGCTACACTCAAATGCTATCTGGCGCTCCTTATAATACTAACGATTTATATTTTACCGAAAGATGTAAACCAAACACGTATGGATCTGTTTGCGAAATTATGGCGGTGGCAGAGCTATTTCCCTATCAGTTCGAAGTATATCAAGGCGTCTGCCTTATAGCTTCTGTTGGTGAAACAATCCAGAGGGAATAAAAGATTACGTTTTACGGGAAACTATAATCATGGACATTTTGATGTTTATATTGAAATAGTTGGATTAACAAATAGAAGTAAAGTTAATCTTGGTGATGATAATGTGAAACAAAATGAAGAAAATGTGTCATCTTTAGTGTTTCAGCCAAAAGAAAATGTATCTATGCTACTTTCAAAGACTCAATCAATATCTAACACTAATTTATCAAGTTCAAGTGAATCGATTATTAATGATATAATATATCTTCAATTAAATAAAGGTAAAAAAAAAA
>BMAW01068254.1:0-27442 GCA_019974015.1 Nephila pilipes
CTGTATTTTGTAGATGGTGTGCGATGTTGGATTTAATTAAGATCATGGTTCCTCCCGAAGGTTGGGTGTTGTTAATCCTATCATTTCTATATGAAATACAAAGCTTCAGTACGAGAAGGCTTGGATTTATTATATATGGTTTAAGCCCCAGCTCGTGGCGCCCTCTTTTGTTTAAAAAGTGATTTTTTTTTCTAAGTATGAGAAATATGTTCTAGGGTGGTTTCTACTGTTTATAGCCTTTCCTTAGTTAAGTTTTTTAGGAGCTCGATAGCACCTTTTCAACCAGCAAAATCCCCGCTTTTGTGACTATTGATACACAGTGTTTCCTTCCAATAAGAATCGAGTAATCACGATTCTGATAGTCATGTCCACACTTCAGTGATCTGGTGTGTCAATAATATTCTGCTGTACTTTCTCCTCAGTGTTTATCAGCTCCCAGGGTGAATATTTGAAGTATATATAACTATACTTAATTAAAAAATAAAAGTATCGAAAACAGTAGATTAATAGAATGAAAAGCAAACATATGAGGTAAAATTATAAATAGATGTGGATACATTTGAGCAATATGTTTTAAATATGATTCATATTTAATACTTATATATTTAATTGTAATCAAATAAAAACTCAAATATTTATACTACTTTCGTAATTATTTATCCATTAAATTTTTTTTCTTTTTAAATACACTGAGGATACTCGAACACAATAAAGAAAATATAAAAATATAATTAAAATTGATACTTAAATATACAATTAAATGAATTTTTTTAGAGAACATCGCATATAATTTAAAAATGAAAGCAAATGCATACAATAGGATATATATATATATAATTCCTTTCTTCACTCAATTATGAAATTAGTGGTCAACAAAGGTGTTTTTGTTTTCTAAAGAAATCCATTTTAAATGAACTATTTTTTCGAGTTCTAGTATTATTTGGTGGTGGAACGGAAATATTACATATGTAATAGAATTTTTAATATTTATAGCCAGTAATTGGAATTAAGTTCTTTAAATATAAAATTATTACATATACACTACCAATATGAAGGGTTTTTTTTAAAAAAAAAATTAATTTACTATAAGAAAATACTCTATAAATCGATGTATATTCGACTTTATAATAGTATACAGTAAGTATAGAGATTGATAATCATAATCTAAAAAAGTCTCGTTGTCAAAAAAACATAGTTAAATTACACAATCTAATTCATTAGATACATATAATAAAATACAATTTACTACTTTCATGTAAAATTTACTGGAAAACTACAAATAAAAATATAAAAATAGTAAAACATAAATAATGCACTATCTTGTGGTGTCGAAAGTATTCATATAATGCACACAGTCAGTCTCAAATGTTTAAATAAGCATTTCATAATTAATTCTTCGTAAGATGTCCTTTAGCTTGAATAATTGCTTTGAGCCTTGTTGGCAGTGATTCAATCACAAATTTGATGTCATTGGAGTAGATATGAAGTCCCATTCTTGTTTAAGAGCATTTATCAAGTTATGTAGATTGGAAATCGACCTGGTTCGGACATTCTGATCAAGAATTCCCAATAACTGTTCCGTATGAGTATGTCTAGTGACTGAGTCAACAAATTCATTAATGTGTTTGTGTTTTATAAGAATCACAGTAGTGTACTTGAAGCTATATGCTTGAGATCATTGCCATGAATAAAAACATAATGACCATGATGACCCATTTTTCACATTAGATTAACAATAATTTTTCAAAATGTCTATGAAAAGCTGGTGATACTAGATTATATTAATTGGGACTATATTACAAACCCACGTAACACTCGTACAATCCCAAAGAAGCATACTCCCACCCCCATGTTTCATTGTTGGAAGTAAATTCTTTGGATGCATTTCAGTGTTTCATTTTTTCCACACCACTCGTCCACTGAAAGAATCAAAATTTTTTAACTTACCTTCATCAGAAAAAGTAACTGTTTTTCAGAACTCTGGTCTTTCATTTATGTATTTTATAGCGAAGTATAAAGCATCCGATTCCTCTCATTCATAAAAATTATTTTTTCTTGAAAACGGCCATGGAAAAATTTGCTGCTTACATGCGTTTCGAGCTCTACCATCAGATACCGCTATTCCTTTATTTTTTAATTCTGCTGTAAGCATTGGAGCATTCGTTTTCCAATTTTCTTCAACGAACAGACGAGAAATAGTCCGTCGACAGAGGTAAATAACGAAATAACAACTATTTTAGGAAATCATAAGCTATTGTTGGGTAACAATTCATCAAACATACTTTTATTATATTTGATGACTTTACGAGGTTTAAACATTCAAATCAAACTTTGCTTGATAAACTTCATACGCAGACAAAGAAAATAAGCTAAACCATCTTTTAAATGAACTTTTTTGGTGAAATTTTTTCTGTCAGTATGAAACAAAAAGACGTCCAAACATAAGAAAGAATTGAGAATGCTTAAATGTTCTAAAATAGTTAGCTTACTAAATACACTCATGGACAAAAAAATTATTAGCTCACCAAGAAGGAGTCGTGAAAATTAAACGAAATTTTATATACGTAATGACTACTTTGATATAAGTAAATGATTAGAAAATCAAAGAAAAAGGATCATTTATTTTAGAGAAAAAGGCAAAAGAACGGAGGATTTAATACCCTGTTGAACCCCTTGTAGCACGAATGCACGATGCAATACGATCGGGCATTGAGGCATACAAGTTCTGTATGATGTCTTGTGACATTTCGTTCCATATTTACTGTAACCTTGCCTCTAGTTCGTTCAAACTTGTGGGATGCCCAACTCGCCGTCCCAAATGATCCCAGATATGCTCGATTGGAGACAAATCTAGGGATCGGGCAGGTCAAGGAAGGGTAATAACAGTGCGGAGACAGTCTTGTGACACCCATGCTGTGTGAGACCGAGCATTGTCTTGTTGAAAAATGGCTCCTGGGAGCCGTTGCATGAGTGGCAACACATGTGGTTGTTCTATGTCATGGACATACCGCTGGGTTGTCATGGTGCCACGGATCAATACTAGGGGTGACCTTGTATTGTAGGCAATGGCATCCCATACCAGCACACCAGCTGTGGGAGCGGTGTGTAGCTGTAAAGCAAAGGCATGATTAAGGCGTTCACCACGGGGTCTCCCCACACGAACACGATTGTCATCACTGCTAAGATTGAATCTGGATTCTTCGCTAAAGACGACCTGGTTCCATTCCGTTGCAGTCCAGTTTCCTCGTAAGCGGCACCACTCCAAACGGAGGCGTCGATGGGTGGGCGTCAAGGGCAGCACACGTAATGGGCGACGCAATCCCAAATGTCCTTCAGCCAGGCGCCTTCGTATGGTTCGAGAAGACACAGGGGCCCCTAGTGAAGGTGCTACCTGTGTCTGGATGGCGGCCGATTGAAAAAGTTGGCTGTACGCGTGCATATCTTAACTTGTGGCGGTCTTCTCGACGACTGATCTGTCGAGGGCGTCCCGAGCCTGGTCTTCGCGTAAATGACATCTCTCGGATCCACTGGTCCCAACACCTCCTCACAACACAATCACAGCGGCCTAATTGACGAGCTACTCGCCTTGCTGACCACCCAGCTTCCATCATGTCGATGATTCGCCCCCTCTCAAACTGCGACAGCTTCTCATATTGTCTTCGAAAACGGCGTAATGGCATGTCTACCTCAGTTCTTCCTTTGTAAACGATTCAGCACACTCAAACAAGCTTTGGTTACCTGTTTTATACTCCACGGAGAGCGACGTTAAACGCCCTCTACCGGCTATACGCAATGCGCAATCACGCTGCATTTCTAATCATTTGCATATCTCCCCGACATGTACCTTCATGCCAAGTTTCGTTACGATCCCGCAATTATTTCTTGGTGTGCTAATTTTTTTGTCCATGAGTGTATATTCCGGTTGCCAAATTCTGCCTAATTCAAAGCTATTCAAATGCTAATCACTGCCGATATGCCTATTAATTTTGAGCCACGGTCGGATAACGAGGTCAATACCTGAGCTGAAACCGTTTTTTTTTTTTCGCTTTTATCCGCGCCAACTTGAGGACTTTGGGTCCCAACAGATAAAACTTGCATTGGCCCTCTTCATTTTAAATGGAATCGGAGTCGATTGAAACATCGTTGAAAATGATTCACATATGTGTAATTATTTGTGTGTAATGTAAAAGTTATTTGTTAAAAAATTAAAACCATTTAAAAGCTTAGTAATATATATATTATTATTATTAGAATGGCCAAAATAAATTTATATATATATATATATCGTTGTTCGTTATATTCCCCATACCTTTTAAAATTCCATTGAACTGAACCATAAAGCTATATTACATACTACTGGTGATGGACATGGTAATTCTTAACCTCGGTGAAGTGAAGAAAAGATATTTGAATTTATATTTTTACTAACACCCGCACATGCATAATTTCCTCTCAAAATCATATTTTAGAACTTTTATCCTGTTATAATAGTTCAGGGAAACACATTTGAAAAATGTGAGACTTCGTTTAAGACTTCAGTGTCATTAAATCCCGATAGTATGCCTTCTTCCCCCTCCCCGGCTTTCTAAAACTTAAAATAATAATAATAATAATTATAAAAAAAAAAGGTTTTATACAAAGTTTTGCGAAGGACAGATTTAGCCACCTAAGGTGCGCGTTTTTCATAACTATTATTAAATTATTCAATTAAATACGAAAGAATTAAAGTAAACGATAAAATACCGAGAAATGGACAGTAGTAAACTTTTCCGATATTAAAATTAAAGGAAACGATAAATTATTAAATTAAACATAAACGTGTTTAAGCTAAATGTAATTAAAATTTAAGCAAACTATACATTATGAAATTGAATATTATATCAGGTGCATGTAATTAAAATTGGAGTAAACGATAAGTTGTTAAATTGAATATATTTAAGCTAAATGTAATTAAAATTGAAACAAAAGATAAAAAAATTGTAAAGTGATCTGGTACGCCAAAAGTTATCTACCTAAAACAATAGCCTCTTATGTGGCTAATGAATGAAAAAATTATATTTTTTAACATTATATTTTTTTCTTTAGTTTGTTCTAAAAGATGAAGAAAATGATGCAGATCTAAGCGTTCTCTTCTCCGTTTCATATTTATTTTACAGAATACCACCGCAGTATTTAAAACCAGCAAAGATAAAATGTTTGAATTCAGGCCCTTCCGCTACAAATATACCCGGCCACGAGTTTTCAACCATGACCATTCGCCTTCCATTGCCGCTTAAAAAAGTTTTTAGTCTACACAAGACTAAATCAAAACATGAATAGCAAAAATTCTCTGGAAAATGAATTTCATTTAAAGAACTTGCTTTGTATGTATGATAACCAAAAGATCAACGTCGCAAACTTCGCGGCTAAAGATATTCAAATTGATCTGCAGTTCAAGACCTGATTTTATTGATTTGATTAATTGTTCATTAACGTCATGCATTAGAAGCAAAACGAGAGCTATTGGCGACGGACTTCGTAATTTTAAAAGTCGCTTCAGTGCTGAGGACGACTCATGAAGTACCACGTTATGGGTTCTCATTTCATTGAAGACCTGATGTGTGATATAAAATAAGGCAGGGTGTTTATTATATAAAATAGGTCGCAAAATCTCTTATGGTGGGGACAACAAAAGAGAACGAAGTACCATTTCAGGTGGCATCCTCACGATTGCGGTAATAATAGACTGTAATATCCCTCGTATTGTTTTAAATAAGTCTAGAAGAGTTCAGTAACTCATTTGGGTTTGGTTTGATTTAAAGTCGCTGAAGAACTGCTCAAACACTATTGGAGACAATTCCAAACCACCATCCATTGACGAGTACAACATTTGAATTGGTATAAGACTTTCCTAACTTCCTATCCCCTCTACGTTAAGATTTTGATCACTGGTTCCGATGAACAACCCTTTTTTTCCGTACGGTGGGTATTGGGAGGAATCAAGACGCGAAGCTCGTGACCATGACCACTGGATTACCGCAGATCCACAATTTATATAGCATTAAAGCTGCTTTGAATGCTGATGGCAATAATCAATGACTATACCTATGTGTGTGAGTGAGCGAGAGAGAGAGATGGACAGAGAGAAAGGAAAACTCAGTAATATATCGTCGCTTTCTAGAAATGCAAAATTCATGCTTCCATATCCCTTAAGTCTAACGAGCTACTTATAAGAATTTCAATTGCGAAAATGTCTTAGAGATAAAGTCATAATTCTATAGGTGGCCGCGGAAACCTAGTGGTTATGGTTGCGGACTAGCTGCCGGCGGTTTTCGTCGAGTCGGGGGTTCGAGCCTTCATACCACTTAAGAACCGCCGTTTAGCCTGGGCTGATGTACGTTAAATATGTCGAAGTTCAAAGTCCTCCCGATAACGGGGTGTGGAAATTCGGAGAGGAATATGCCACCTTAAGTGTCATCCTCATCACTTGACCGAGGCTCAAAATTACGAGGTCCGTCGCCAGTAGCTCTCGTGTTACTTCTAGTGCAACGTTAATAAAACCAGCCAAACCAAACCTCATACTAAAAAGCAGCGTTTCTTAAACTGTGGATCTCTTAAAATGTGGAAAAATTTAATTTAGGTGCATGAATTTAAAAAAAAAATGTTAGCCGAAATGTATTCTTATCGCATTTAATATGATACATTTTCTGAGGAGCTCCATTATAATATCGTAATACTGGTTAAAATGAGCTATAAGTCATATTTATATATAAAAGCTATAAATCATATAAATCATATTTACTATATCGCGTTTAGTATTGCAATTTCAGGTGGCCGCGGACTTGCTTCCGGCGGTTTTCGTCGAGTTGCAGGTTCGAGCCTTGATGCCACCAAAGACCCACCGTGTAACCGGGGCAGACGCACGTTAAATCTGTCCGGGCCCAAAGTTCTACCGTTGGCGGGGTGTGGAAGTTATGAGAGGGGGAGGGGGTCAGCTCAGGTGTCGCCCTCGTCACTTGACTGAGGTTCAAAATTACGAGGTAGTTGCCAATAGCCCTCATGTTGCTTCTAGTGCCACGTTAATATAACCAAACCTAACAAAAATTGCAATTTCAGCATATTTCAAAATCAAAATATGACAGTACGCGCGTGATACGTAACGTCCTGAGCAACATAGGCGAATAAGTCTCGACGCTGCTGCGGACTAGTAAGAAAACGTTTTCCTGGTATAGTCAGTTGTTTCTGTTACGTCACAAGTGTGTACATCCCAAGAGCAATATAGTATACAACTTTACTGTTTTATTCGATTAAGATTGATATTTATTTCAATAATCATAGAAGAGAAACTGCAGCAACATACTCAATTGCTGGTGAAACACTGTACCATATTTTGAAGAAACAAGGAACAACCTTTTCAACTGGTTCTCTTACAGTGTCTCTGGCAGATGGAAGCAAAATCGAGAGAGAAGTTAATACCACCTGTGTGAAGATTCGTCTCGGAAGTCGTACATTACCTCTAAATCTTGTTGCCATTCCTGGGGCGAAAAACAACAACACCCTTTTGGGTATGGATTTTCTAGAATCATCTGACCAGCTCAAACGTCAATTTCACTTCGTAGAGCAGGTTCAAGAGTCCTGTGATGCTGTAAAATCAAATGTTTCTCAAACGGCTGCACCGCTAACCGTAAAAATTTATTCAAGGATAATAAAAATTATGAGTATTTCATTTTAATTCAACAAAATAAGTTTTTATTGAAAATTGAATAAATTAGAATTTAAAGTTGCTTATTAATTACTTTTTAATTAAATTAGAAATTAAACAATGTTATTTTTATTTTATGTATGCTTGTGTATGGGGGAAGAGGGTCGTTCGAAATTTTTAAACGTGAGAGAGGGGTCAACAGACTAAAAAGTTTAAAATAAGTCTACTTATGAAGACTGCATAAGAACTATACTGACACATATAGCTTTAAATTCTCATTATCTTTCTTCTATATAACCGACTTCGTCTTTTTTTGGTGCTTCCTTCATGTTTTTGGTTACGATTTGAGTTTATGTTGCAGTGTAATTTCAAATTTCACTGAGGCTGCTATAGCCTGGTTGGTAAAGTTACACACTCATAACCGATTGGTATCGAGTTCGATCTCGTCCTTCCAAACACAGTTGTGTATTGAAGTTTATATGTTAAATCTGTCTTTCAAAGTCTTCATTTTGGCATAAGTGGAATGCCAGTTTAGATGGCGTCCTCGTCACTTGACTGCGGTTTCGCAAATAGCCATTATGCAGTATGCTTAAAATATCACGTTAATACTCCAATAAAAAAAATCAGTCGATTCAATTCAGGTTTAACAACCAAATACTTAAAGAACTAATCAAGGGTACCGATTAAAACTAGTGGAAGATGAAAAAAGTACTAATTGACTGTTTTATTAATGTCATTCTTACGAGGACTATTGGCAACGGACCACGTAATTTTGAGGCTCGGTCAAGTGACGAGAACGACATCTGAGTTGGCACCCAGCGCTTCTAGCTTCCACCCTCTCCCCAATGGTGTGGCTGCGGTAGCTTAGTGGTCACGGTCGCGGACTCGTAACCGGCGTTATATTCATCGGTGCATAGGTTTGAGCCCTGATTCTAATAAAGACCCGCCGTGTGACGGGCATCATGCATGTTAAATATGATCGTGGTCCCCAGTCCTCCCACTGGTGGGGAAGTTTGGAGAAGGAGGTGGCAGCTTAGGTGTTGGCCTCGTCACTTGAGCAAGGCTCAAAATTCGAGAAGCGTCGTCAATATCCCTTGTGTTGCTTCTCAGAGCGACGTTAATGAATAATAACATACCCTCTCCCTCAATGTGAGGGCTTAGATCCCAAAAGATTTTCCAGACATCACCCAAGCTACTCGACTGATCTGTAGTGGCATTTGGACTCGAACCATGACTTTATTGAAACAACACCTGCCATGAGTTCGCGACGATTACCATTTGGCTATTGTGGGCGCTCAAAAAATAAGGTAGAAATGAAGGGAGAGAAATATTTAAGATTAAGTGATTGTGATCTGATTATTTATTAACGTGGCACTGAGAAGCAAGTCGAGGGATATTGGCGACAGACCTCATAACTTTGAGCCTCGGTCAAGTGACGAGGACAACACAAGAGCTGGAACCACTTCTCGGAAATTCCACTCCACACTAACGGGAGGCTTTGAGCTGCGACAGATTTAACGACCGGCTACACAACGGGTCATTAGTGATATCAGGGCTCGAACCCAGAATTTGACGAAAACCACCGGGCGCGAGTCCGCGATCATGACCACTAGGCCACCGTGACTACATTTAAGGTTAATAACAAGCAATACGGGTATCTAAATGTTATGATGGTCTTTTATTTTGAAAGAAAACTCAAAATAATTTCAAATTATAACAAATAAGAATTTAAATGAATTTTTATAAGTAGAAAAAATGAATGTATTTCTTATAATTTGTCAATAAAATTCTGGGCCTCAAAACATATATGTATATAAAGAAATGACGTTTTTGTAATAGTTCAAATCAAAATAAACTCTATCTTAAATAAATATGATTTCAAAGCATTGAACGGTATTATTAGTTTAATTAAAATCAAAATAAAATCAATAATTAAAATAACTATAAAATAATTCAATTAATATTAGAATTCAATTTATTTCATACTTAAACAAAATAATACTTAATAAGTCAATATAATACTTAGACACACTTTACATTATGAAATGAAAGTTTAATTTCACTTTAAATTAAGAATGTAAATGATGATGTGCGTAGAATCTGGCGGGTCTCGAATTCCTCACATCATCGTGGTGAGGATGTGGAGAGTGGATTATCAGTTTAGGTGTCGATCTCATCATCTGAACGCAGATCAAAATTATGAAGAGTAGATCGTGGTAAGAGGAATTTGTGTAAGAGGAACATGCAGCCAGAAGCCGCTCTCTAAACTGACAATACACATCATTTACGTAACGAATCCCGTCAGAGAATGGCGATAATAGCCGTTGTTGATTTATATCTCATAAAAACAAACAATCAATCATTTCTTCAGAGAAAATGCGTCAATTTGACTTGAATTTTAGCAAAAAATTCGAATTGACGGTGTTTTTTTTTTTTTAAAAGCTATGCATTATTTTTTACTTCATACAATATTTTTAACAAAAGTACTGCTCTAAAATTTTTTTGCTAAATATTATTACATTATTTCTCATATGTTCGAAATCTGCACTTTTATGAAACCCAAATAGATATACAGTACAGTGCCCAAGTTTGCTAACATAAGCTCAATATTTTAGAACATTATTTACTAAATAGATCAGAATTTCTTAAAAAATCTTCATATTTTTAGCACTTTCCCTTTACAAATTTTAATCTATCTTTTTAATCTATCTCTTCTCTCTTAAGAAATTAAATTCTAAATTGGGAGCTTAATATTTATTTATACACATTCATACAGTAGCGCTCCTAAACAAGGATAGCTGGATGTACGTCCTTGGACACCAGATTAGAGAGAGCCTCGCATAAACTTCCTTAAATTAGCCTCCGAATCGAATTTTTTTTTCAGGGACTCTGTCCAAGAGCATGTTAAACACACAGTGTAAACTATATAACTTAGCGAGCGTAAAGTATAGTTTTCTTGCGCTCACTCGTTGATGATGAACAAAGAGTGATAGGCACCATTACTGGTATACATTGAGCAAATAGCATCGTGAAATTGGAATTTTCATTGTATATTATTTAATCTTTACGAAAAATTCAACGCTTGTATGTGACCTTCGTAACAGCTGTGCTATTTCATTAATAAGGCTAAAGCCTAAATGTATCCAGCCTAACGTTCATTTCAAGGACGTAGAAGAAAATTTGGGCGAAGATTTTAAAGTAAAAAATAAAAATAAAAAAAAAAGTTACTGAAATTAAAGCAAGAAAAGTAGAGTTACATTAATTTGGTTTTTAATGTTAATATTAATATGTTATAGATTGATATTATAATTAATATTTTGATAAATGTATTTGTTCCTACTTTCTATTGCGGATAAAAGTTTCCTCGGAATTTATGTTTCATTCATTGGGACCCCTTTCCATATTTACTCCCGAAAATGTTTAGGATTACGCATCATTTGGTTGCTACGATTTAATATTACAGTTAATTGGTTTAAGAACCCGCTTTAAAGCTGCACAAGTGCTATACTAGACGATGGAACTAATGTAATTTAAAACTTCATTCAGATAACAAATAGGATACCTCACTCTACTGACTTTCACACCACGTCCCGAAAAGGCTTTGAAACTCAATTGGAGTGTTTGTGCAGAAGCCCCATTATTGGTAGGATCAGGATTCAAATTGGCTGAACGACCTGAATCGTTGTCAGTAATTAAAATCGCGACTCTAGACTTTCATGGCGTCTTTTAACACTACAAATATTCAAATTTGTGCATTGGATTTTGTTTGTTACATTTTTTTTTTATCAACCGAGCGTAGATTGGATTTTGTTTGTTACATTCTAAAAGTATTTGTTTGTTACATTCTAAAAGTATTTGTTTGTTACATTCTAAAAATATTTGTTTGTTACAGTCTCTAAATATATTTTGTTGGTCTTCCGAGTCACAAGGGGCAGCTGATATGTACCGATAAAAATATAGATTTTTTTTCAAAAAAAATGGTGGTGCTTAACAAATTTTGTTTGTTTTGCTGTACACGTTGCTTATCTAAATCTTATTGCCATGCAATTTCGGGTTCTTAAAACCTTTTTTTAATTCAGAATATAGAAAGCGACCAAAACATTTTTAGCTGTAGTGATATTTGTTTTCAGGATAAGTAAATAACTTTTTTTAACTAACAAAATAAGAAATTAAAATTAACACACTCCCTCTCTTCCTTCTATTTTATTTAAAAATGAATATGCTTGACCACTTTGATTTATCTTTATTTTCCACATGGTATACTTATGGATACTTAAAAAAGGATTTAAAGTCCCGTCGAATTCTTGATTTATCAACTATTTACAATTTCTTTATTTTTATTTATTTATTTATTTATTTATTTATTTATTTTGAAATCTTTGAAATAATGAGTGAACAATCCGTATAAAATGTTGACTATTAAAATGCAACATCTATCTATCGCCCAAAATCGTCAAATCAAAATTAGTTTGTTTTGGTAAAAAATTTTTACTATTACTATATACAATTGAAATAAAATTAAACCTCGTTTCTAATTAATTTCAGCACTTATACACTGCAGAAAATAAATTTACCTGCCATTTTTGTTTGAAGTATCTAAATGCCTTTTTAAGATCAACTTCTACAGTAAAAAAAGATGAAAATGAAATAATAATCTATGTAATCAATTGTGTACTTTCAGCTTTCACTTTAATTTTGCGTAACAAGAAATTAAAGACATATATTATAACAGAAAAATTCCTCCAGTTTTAACTACAACTCTGATAAAACGGTATCAAAAACACCTCAAAAAACATTGAATAATATAAATATTCTATGTTATTTACATTCTTCGTAATTAAATACAATTTTGTGTGTTTTTTTGACATAAAGAGAAGTAAAAAGGTGGATTTGTCGTATCTATTTAGAAGACAAGTTCAGGAATTTCGATATTATGGCCACGAATTTCAATCACCCACACGAAAATCCCTTTAAAAAAGAAGATTTGAAAACATTTATCACGCAAATGTACAATAACTTAAATTCCTGACCACAGCTGTTGAACGCACATTGGGAAATATCTTCTGTTTCTGCATCAGTATATGACATTAAAGGACTCAAAAGAAAAGCTATTCATCTAAACGAAAAGTTTATCCAGAAATTCATTTCGGAGTGAGCGAGTGTTATCATCAATGCAGTTTCTCACCTTTATTTTCTACTGGGTCACATCTGTAGGTAATTAATGATAACTTATATCATTTATATATCTATCTATATCTATATATATATGTGTGTGTGTGTGAGAGTGTGTGTATATATATATATAACACTTTTGGCTACAAATTTGGAATACGAGGAATTTGTTTGTTTGTTTTATTATAATTATTATTTTATAGACTTGAGTGAGGTAAGAAATCACTAAATTTATGAATGGAGGTTGAAAAAACTGTACTTAACAATTAATGCTTTATTTTCATTTTATTAAAATAAAAATGCCATTTCTTCTCTAATTAAGTTATAAAATGTCTGAACTTTAGAAATGTTTTTGTATCATTATCTCCATATAAAATAAAATATCCTTCTTTATTACTTTTTATTCCCAATTTTCAGTCCATAACAGAAGCTACATGTCTAATAATGAGAAAAATATTCAATATTTTAGAAATGGTATAATTTTAAACATATTTTGTAGAATTTGCAAAGCTTACGTTTCAATCAACAATTCTTATCCAATAAATAATAATATACGTGACATTTCTTATATAATTAAGGAAACTATATCTTCTGTAGACACTATTGCGCGATAGTTATTCAATGGACAGTTGTAATCTTAAAATCTTAATCTAGTTTAAAGTTGAGTTTAACTTTTAGAGATGTGTGCAAAAAAAAAAAAAAAAATAATGTTAAATAAGATAAGAATTGTAAGCATTTTTTCGTTTATACGAATTCATAAATCATATAAAACTTAATTATAGAACAAGGTGAAATGTTTATGTCCATAGATAACCGGGTTTTTTTTCCCTGTTAACAACTATTAAGCAATAAGTTCGTTTCATTCACTTATTTATTTTGGAGTTAGAATAAAATGAAAAAATTTAGTTAGAGATAGGAAAATATTTTACTATAAATATGCTGTAAAACACACTGGTTTTTTTTATATATATAGCTAAAATTTAAGTCACCTTACCATAAGTATTTTTAGTGTTAAAGATGAAATTAGTTCTTAGCCCCGTTTTCAGTTTTATTTGTTTATATACAACTCATATATTGTAAAAAAATTTGAATAAACGAGAAACAATCAACAACACTTTAATAATGCTTCGAAATATGTATATTCTTGTATTTATATAAATAAATATGATGCTAACTGTCAGGATGTAATTAATAGTAGCAGATATCACATACAGGGGCAAAGAAAATCAGTAACCAAATAAATAAGAGCTTATGATAAATAGTTAAATAAAGCAGTGAGACGTTAATATAGTGTTTATAAAACGTTCTAACAATTTCGGAAAAAACTGCGGTTTGAGCTTTAAAACAGAAAAACATGTTTTTGCATTGTAGATAGAGAATATATCATTAATGAAGAGAGATAATTTTTTTTTTTGTATTTTGAAACCATCTATCTTTCCATTAATCAAATAATAATTCTTCAAGTTTTATTGTTGTATATTTATCAAATAATAAATTATCTTTATGAAAGAATGAAAACAAATATTTTATATCAGATAATTCTGCTGGCGTATCTTTATCATGTCGTTAAATTGTTTCATTATAGCTTTCGAATCAATTCCAATTAAATACACTTTGAAAGCTTTAAGGGTGAGATGGTCCTTCCCCTCGCCATCAAATGGAAAAGATTATTTAGATAAGGAGGGGGGGGGGAGAGAGCCTGTAAAAATTTTTATGTGTATATATAAGCAGTTTAAAGAAGATAAATCAATTTAAGATGTGATATGTATTACGAAAACGAATTTTAAAGACAGATGTTATGTTTATAATATGTGTATTAAAATAAAACTGTCAAAAAATTATTAAAGCTGGCTGAAAATTTCATGATGACTTTATTAATTTTAATACATTTTTTGAAATACGATAGGATTGCAAAGTAGAATTTCATTAGAAAGTACCTTTGATATGAAACCTAAGGAAAATAAAATTGAAAGAAGAAAAATTTTTTTAAAAAAGGTTAACTTTGATTATCCGCTTTATTTCATCAAAGAAGGATATGTAAAATATGTAAGCTCTAAAAGATAGCAGTGAATACATATATATATATATATAATCCCCCAGTTTGGAAAATAGTCAAAATTTATATCAATTGTATTAATCATATGTAATATTCCAGTAGTCTGATTCTATCATTTTAGCTAAATTACGCTTTAAAGTATAATATACAGATAAAAAAAATAGTTCAATAAGATTAAAACTTTCAAAACAAAAACTTTTCGGATACAATTCAAAATCAAGGGATGTAAAGATGAATGAGTGTCATAAATAATTACAGTGAACGCAACCCATAACTAATTCCAATTGAAAACTTTGTGCCCTGGAAGATATACATTTATTGCAAGATCACTGCATCAGAATTTCAGAGGCAGTAAATTTTAAGTTAATTTCTTTTTGGAGACATCAGTAGAATTTCTAATCAATCCCGATCATATGTTGAAATACCGTTCGTATTTCTTCAGCGGGGGGCATATCAGCTCGTTCAAGGAGAAGAATTTCCAGGTGTTTTGCAATCTGACAAAGCGTTAACCGATGATAATGTACCCATGTCATAAAAAATGGTTGCAAGACGCGATAAAAGACACTCACGGTTATCTTCAATAAAAAGAAAAACGATAGTGCGTATGTACTTACAAAACTGGATTTTTTAAGGGGCATGGGCCTCCAATGGGGTCTTACGCCACTTTCTCACTACAAGTTTCATTATCATTTTCAGGGCATTATGTTAAGCTCCCTGACACCATGAACCCCTAACATAAAAAGAAGCAAAACTGCTCATAGCTATAAGTAGCGGTTGATTCTCCTTAGTGTTGCTGCTCACGTTTCGAAGATAGTTGAATTGAGGGGTTTGAGTCGCCGGGTACTGTAATTACCAGCAATTTTTTTACGACATACTTGGGTTGCTTTCACTCTCAGTTGTTTCGTGGGAATTGCTCGATCTTTGAACCAAGTTGTTGTCTGTTCATCTCTTAATTTTTTAATAGAAAAAAGCAATTCGAGTGGCATAAAATAGTTTAGCTAACAGAAAATTTCTCTAACAAAGAATAATTCTTAACTTCTAACTGTCGGAGTGACAGTAACATTTTCCCTTTAAAACTACTCATGAGTATGGCCATTTATTATTGCTCTTGAAAATATCTTGGTAAGTAATGAATTCAATTTCCTTGTTGGTTATAAAATACTTTGCTATGGACCATGGTTACACATTTAAATTTTGTTGTTGTTTTTGTGTGTATTACAAAATAGATAATTACATCACGTGTTGTACTTTAGAAGTGTATCAACATTTGTAAAAGAAATTGGTTAAATATGTTAAATTACGCTGTTAGCAGCTTCGCAGTAAATTTTCAAATAATAGAACAAGACCTATTAGGTACGAAGTGTTTCAAACGTGTTCATCTAAGTTTTAAGGAAAATATTTTGATGCAAAGGGCAGAGAGGGGAAAAAAATCTTTTTATAATTAAAATTAATCTAGTAAAGGAACAAAAAATGTAATTTAATAAGTCACTGTTCAATTATTGAGAATTTGACTTGTTATCAACGGAAGGTTTATATTCTTATAAAAGAATGATTTAATTAAGCCTTTTATCTATCTTTGTAATATTTCTAAATCTTTTCCTTGAAATATAATCTGGAAACAATAGATCTCATACTTCAGCCTTATTTACTGTACATTTTACACATACGGTGTAAAGTGTATAATAGGAGAAATAATTAAAATTTTGTTGTATATATGTATACACATATAAAATTCATCGCAATATAAAAAAAAAATATGAGTATGAAGCTTTTGGATTCAAGCATTTAAGGAGAATTCTTCAGCTGCTAAATTTTAGTTTTTAACGCTTTTTTATAAATACTAAGCGATTTTTGTGAAATAGTTGCAAATATATAAATCTACCTGCTAATTTGGAATTTCATTATTTTTCATTTATCTTTCGAAGGTCAGTAGTGTTAATCTTTATGTGTTTATCGGTTTTAAAAATCTTAATTTTATTGTATTTTCTATTCCATGATTTCTAAATATACCTGAAAATTGTAATTTTGTGTGTAATTAGAGCATTTACACGTTTAATGTTCATTATATAAGGATTATCAGTATGTGTGATCCTGTTTTTAACTGTGTTAGTTACGTAGTAAAGAATACAGCGGTTCAATACTTGACAGCATTTGAAAATTAATATTTTTTGCTTTTTTTTATTAGTGGTCAAAATAAATTAATTGGATAATTATAGCACATAAATGTGTTTTTTATATTAAATCATATCAAATTTTTAAAATCTTTTTTTTTCCCCTTTAAACTGCCATAGCAGTATTTCATCTTTATTGTTACCATGGTGATCAAATATTGATGTAATTGAATGTGATAATATTTAAACTACATAACAACTGAACAAATTAAATAACGTTATAACTTAATAATATTTAAGCTACATTAAAACTGTATTTAAATAAAAATGAAGAAATAAAGATTGGTAATAAGCAAATCTAATTTAGGTTAGAATGATAATAGTAAAAATAAACTAAGAAATCTTTCCGAATCAATAATTTCATAAATCAAGTGTATGATTTTTTATTCTAATGGGACCGAAAATTTTCTCAATATTGGAAAACATTTTTCCTACATTAGATGTAATTGTATTTAATAAAATTTTCTTATGAAGAAAAAATAATTTAATAAACGTTTCACTTTTTTTTTCTAAAAGGTAAAACGACTTTCATATATTGTCTATCTATTCACAAAATCTGTTATACAGGTTATTCATCAAAATTGTTTTAATGAAACGGTCTGCTATACATAATTTAAACATTTCAATAAAAAAGGAATTATTCACTGGATGTTAAAATATAGCTCTGCAGAGGGAAATAAGATATTGCAATCGTTTATGGTAAGAGATAATGTAATTTTAGTTAAACTCGAGAGGAAGAGTCAAACTGAAACAGCACAAAAAAAAAACAAAAAAAACTGAAACCAGAAGTGTATTTTTGAAGTTATCTTATCCTAACGGAAATGAATATAACTGTTACATTAAGTTGTGGTGAAATGTACCTTGTGAATAAAGCTTATCAGTTATAAAAAAAACGTTTTGTTTTGCGCAATATGCAGTGAGCTACTCTTTAAAAGAAATGTTTTTATTCCATAATTTTATCTTTGGCTGTAAAGGAAACATTTATATATGGCAGTTTATGATATCACACAGTGTATGATCATGACAGTAAACAAGCTTGCATTCTTCAATCACATCTTATCGTAATTTTTTAAATTTTTTCATAAACGATCTTTTTTTTCACATTAGCGCCATAATTTTACAGTTTCCAATACATATTGAAAAATCAGTTTTACTTAGCATAGCATTTTGGTTATGATGAGAAGTCTTAAAATGGTGCTTAATTCTATATTTATGAAATGAATAGAAATTTCATTTTAAATAACGTGGACGATGATCAGACAGACCTATTTGTCGAATATCATTGTGTTATGATTCCTTTACTTTAATGTTATATTTCATAGCTTGATACTTAAGAAATTGGCCCTAAAATATCTCATTCTATTTTACTAATTAGTTTACCTAATAACAGTTAATTTTAAGAAACGCACATCAAACTTTAAAAATAAGCTAATACTTTTTTTCAGTTAATTATAGTCGAAAGCTTAAAAAAATAAGCTTAAAGTTATTTACTAAGCAGAAGAAATAGAATTTAGCGCGTATTATTTATGACATTACTAAACTGACATGACATTATTATCATGACACTACTAAGTTGTAAAAATTCATAAAAAAAAAAAAAAAAAAGTCAATCATAAGTATGCATTTTGTGCGTATTCTTAACTTACATTAAAACTTTGGCCAGAGAGTTCACTGGTTGTTTTGAATTGATTTCGTTCAAAAAAGATGTAAGAGATCTATTGGCAACTGACTCCGTAATTTTGAATCTCAATCAAGTGATAATGAAATCTAAACTGATGCATCATTCTTCTCTCTCCCTTTGTGTGGCCAAGTTCCATTTAATTGTGCAACAATTCCAATTATTCCGAAAGGCAGGTCTTTAGTGGAATTTAGACTCGAATCCGTGGCTCGACTCAGGGACGTCTTAAGACTTCTTGAGGCCCCGGGCCTTTAGGAAAAAATAGGCCCCACCTGTGACCCTGTAATCTAATTTGATGTATATACGTGAACAGTTCAATAAAAACAATCCACAGTAAAATGAGGTTTTATGTAACTATTCGTTTTCTACATTTTAAGTTTGCAAAATCATTAATTAGGTCTTCAAAATCAATTGTTAATAATATGTCCTTTTCAATACTCCTCAAGCTTAAATTATTCAAACGGGATTGAGTCATACGATTTCTCAATTCATTTTTGACCAGTTTGTGTTTTGAAAATGAACGCTCACCACTCGCGTTAGTATTCATCATAATTAATTAAGCAATCCAAGCTCATGACAATTTCTGAATATCAGGAGCTTAAAGCTTTAATTGCATCTGCGCATGCTGACCAACGTTTTTTTGATAGGTTTTTCAGTAAATTTTTATTTCTATCACAGTTCAAATTTAATGTTAGTATATTCCAAGGATGAGTTAACGATGAGAAAAAATTATAAAGATTTTGGACGAAATCAAAGTAAATTGTCACATTAGAGTTACATTCTACTGCTTGAAAGCCAATTAAATTCAAAGAATGTCCTACACATGGTCCGTACATAGCGTATTTATTTTTTTCTTGAAGTCGGGCTTGCAATCCTGAATTTTTTAAATAATTTTTAACTTTTTCGTGGATAGGAAGAACAAAGCTTCAATTAAGGGATTGCTTCTTGTATACAATTTTCCTATTATGATTATTTCATTATTATTATTAATGTATAAAATATATTTCAAATCATCATTATAATGCAGATATACATATGTACTATATACTAATATAAATCAATATTAGTTTTATAGCATACAATTAATTATTAGATTTCCTTAAATATTTATTTTTTTTTTAAATTGCGAATTTAAAATCATATCTAAGAAAATATTGAATAAACCATTTTAATGGAAACGACATCCTGAAAAAAAATCTATAAAAGGCTTACACGTTTCTATATTGTATTGTCTTACATAATATTTGGAATCTCTTAAAAATTCTCAGAAAAATATATTTTTGTAACTAAACGAAATATATATATCCTTGTTATTGTATTTATCAAACGAAACAAAGAATTATGATAAAAAGGAAGTCATAGATTCCAAAAATTAAAGAACATTATTCATAAATTATTAATTAGAGTTGTATTCATGTATAAGTCATTTTCATTAAATTATTTTATACTAATATATTATAAAGTACTAGTAGGTAATAAAGTATTAATAAATTATAAAGGATAAATACATTTATAAGTTTTAAAGTATAAGAACTAAAATTAAAGTACATATAATTGATTTCAATTTTTTCAGGAAAATCTGATTAAACATACACACGCAAATAGAAAATTTCTAGTGAGGAGTCTTATACACTAAATCTCTTATTTTGTACTGTGTTGGACGAGAATTTCTCCATTTTTGATGTATAATCTTAAAAATTAAAATATTGTACAGCATTTCCTTATCTAATAATCAAATCGTACCCTAGGATTCCTATTATATGACTGTTTTTCTACATTTATATTATATTAACACAATTTGTAGTAATGTAATATATTTGTTTTATATATGTTCTTTTTTTTATTTGGGGTTCAATAATAATAGGGCAGTCATTTGAATTTTTAAACGAGTAAAATAACGCTTTCCATATTTAGAAGCAAATAAAAATATTTCTCTGAATTATAATACACATCGAAAATTCTTTGTAAGATCATAATGCATTCATAAAGGAGAAAGCGCGCTTTTATGCTTATTAATCAATATAAAAATATGCTAAAGATTCCACTGAAATATTTATATATAATTTTACTAGCAGTTAAGAATTATTTCATGTTGTTCAGATGGGAGAGAGAGAAAATTTACAAAAAAAACAGAGCAGAATTTATAAGGCTGGATATTATATTTAAGACTCTTTCTGTAAAAAAAGCAAATGCAATTACATATTATTTTACCTTTTTTTAATGCGATATAAAAATTTATATGTTATCTTAAATCTCAAAGAAATACAATTGAAAAATAAAAATATATTTACCTTTTGCTGATGCAAAGAAACTAAATTTAAAGAAAGGAATTGCCGATTCAGAACTGAAGGCCACTTATTTCTTCGAAAAAGTGTAATTTCCTTCAGGGTCATTTCAACCCTCTTTTTAACTATGAGCCCTGCCGCCTGTCATAAAATAGGGAATGTGTTTGTGTCACTTCTGTGGGGGCTTGAGTGTATCTCTTGTCCATTCATGAGTGATCCTTAACTCATGTGTGCAAATAAATAAAAGACCGCTAGAAGGAGTTTCTGTGACTGTCCTTCCCACAGCAGCACTTTTATCGATATAATTTGGACATATCTCTCTTTAGAAATGAAATTAATATTTTCTTTAATTCTCAGCAAACGTTGTAAATAGAAATATTTAATATAGAAGTAACTGTCTTCAACCAGTCATGCCCGGGAATAGCATTTGACAATTAAAATTATTTTGATCATCATCTT
The DNA here is from genome assembly GCA_019974015.1 of Nephila pilipes. Lineage (NCBI taxonomy): Eukaryota > Metazoa > Arthropoda > Arachnida > Araneae > Nephilidae > Nephila > Nephila pilipes. Next base: position 21,503 of record BMAW01068254.1, read on the forward strand.
ATAGAGGCCGAGTATAGAACGATTCGAGGCCCCCTCAAAGGCGAGGCCCTGGGCCCTGGCCCAGTTGGCCCATGCCTTAAGACGTCCCTGGCTCGACTTGAGCATCACTGGCCATCAAGCTTGGCCTTTTGACCGCTTGGCAACATTGGCCCTCGGTTCTGATGAAGACTACCGTGAAGCAAAATGAAGGGTCACAAACCATAAAATTTAATTGTGTCTCAAAATCTCCCTATTAGTGTAGCGAAATGGTCTTCAAATTTTGTCGACTCACGGGACTTTTAAGACTATAAGGTATTTTAGAGGGGAACCCCATCCAATCCTTAAAAAAATTTATTTTAAAAGAATGTTTAAAGTAGATGAACATGTTGTAGGGGTACTTTATGTAAAAACAAAATATATAAATGTATTTTTTTATTAAAAACTTTAAGTAATTCACTCATTAATAGCATTAACTGGTACTCCAGATGTCACCTATCATTGTATTATGTCTAATGTCTAGGGTGTGCTTTTTTCTTCTGTTTTTTCACGCAAACTATCCAAGTGTAGCCCTATTGATGTTATCTACATTCCCATTTCATATTTTGCATTTAATTTGTTTCGTTATTTTGTTTTTTGCCACATGCACTTACAAAAATTTCTCTCTTGTTGTTCGTTGGCATGAAAATGTTTATAGTGTATGAGAACCCTCCGGTATTCTGCATGAATATGCAACTCAATATTTAGGAGCTACTCTTGCTTTAATTTAGATTAATCGAATCTGTTGATATTTGATATATCGGTCCTTTTCTTTCATTGACAAGCATCGAAGCTTCTAATTAATTTTCAAAGACAATTAAATGTATCTTTATATTTAGTTAATGGATACTAGTTGACTATAGTTGGAGAATTTCATAGTTTTCTTTTCTTTATTTTTTTTCCTGAATTTTTATTTTGACTCGTGGAACATTCGCAGAACCCCAGAGTTCTGCGAAATAAAGTTTGAAGACCACTGGTGTAGTGTGATAATTCGACGAAGGAAGTACCGAGATGCTCGAAATTACGAAGTCTACCGTCAGTAGCCCATTCTGAGCCTTAATATGATGGTTATTGAACCCAAACAAAAATTGAGTGACACAATTAAAAAAAAAATACACAATAAAGCAGCCTATTGGAATGAAAAACTGGTTTCAACTTTTATAAATTAAGCTTCCGGTATCAGTACGAAAAAAAATCAATGATTCAGCAGATTTATACAGTCTAATAAAAATAAATGAACAGTTTGTTGGAAATTCTTAAAAAAAATTATGAACTAAGAGCATGAAATGATAAAATCATTTAAACACGTTCCGTCGTCTGTATAGACTTATTCCAAAATCTTCATTTCCTTACATCCAGGTCAATAAAGTTTAGTTTAGTTTTTATTAACATCGCACTAGAAGCAACAGAGGGCTATTGGCGACGGAACTCGTAATTTTGAACCTCTGTCAAGTGACGAGGACGACACCTGAGCTGGCACCCTCTCTCCTAACTTCCACACAACGACAACGGGAGGACTTTGGACCCCGATAGATTTAACGTGCATCAGCCCCACCTACACGGCGGGTCTTTGGGAGCCAAGGATCGAACTCGCGACTGAACGAAAACAACCGATCATGAATCCGAAACCATGACCACTGGGCTACCGTGGCCACTCCAGCTCAATAAAACTGCATCATTTAAAATTTTGAATTAGGTGAAATGCTTAAATTTCTTATATATGGTAATTGCATTTAGAACTGAAGCATTCACTATTTTTCCATTATTCTTTATAAGTCGTGTATCAAAAATCGTCTCTATGTATTAGTGTCTGTTACTTTATCAGGTCGAAATGGGATTGTTAGGATTATTTTGCGGCTGCTCTCTTCAACAACAACGACTGAAGTTAAAATGTCTTAATTACTAGCCTGACTGAGACGTCTTTTTGGTCTCGTTAATATAGGAGCAGCGAAAATCGACTGGTGAACTCTTATTCGGACCCTGTGGTCAAGGGTTCGAAACGCTCCCGTTACTCCAAGGACAACTAATCGTCCTCTCCCTCCATGGGGTTGAAAACACAAAACGCTGAAATTTGATTTTGAAAACAAAAAGGCCTTTGCATACAATATTACTGATTTGTAATACTTCCCAAATATTTTTTCTTTGGTGGTGGTTATTTTCTTGTGGGTTTGTTTATTTCACGTTATAGATGGGTAAGTGAGATGAAGGCAGTGATATAAGATCAGTCTTTTAAAGAATTAAACCCTTTTACATCCAACCTTCTAGAATAAGGTCTAATTTGAAAATTCTTTTTTAGATTAAAAAAAATCATATATTCCTCATTTTTTGACTTCATTAATATGTAAAGAAAACCATACTGTAGCATACTACTCTCTCGTTTCTGTTTTAACAGTTATCTTTTACAGTATATAATCTAATTCACATTTTTTATTTTTACTCTTTATTATGTAAAATCGAAATTCCATTTTAAATTGTTTGCTTATTTATCGAATGTTTTTGAATTTTTATTGCTTGCTTATTTATCGACGTATATAGCTATTTCAAGGATGAAATAGACATATACGTCGTTCACCAATAAAAACTTGAGTAGATATTGATAAGCTTTACTATAAAAAAAAATTTCGAATTTGGAATTTATCTTTTAACTTCGGGCTAAAACAGTTTCAGAACATATTTATCCATAGGTGAAAAACTTTCCTAAGCTGAGATGGCAGTATTAGGATTGTATGTCTTATAAGGATGTTTACTAATTATCCATTGTTTTAAAAGGCCACAATCTAGAAATTTTAATCTGTAAACCGTATTAAAATCATCGCTTGAACACTAAAAATGTTTTGAGTAGAATTTCCATAACAACATCAGAATAGATACTTTTGATTTATTAAAATTTTAATTCAAACTGTGATGACCTGGTAAAATAGTAATTTCCCACTCTCGAATTACAACTTGGAGGTGGAATACATTAATTGAACTTAAAAGATTTCTAGTAGAAAATCTGAGCTTAGTCAGAATACTATAATTTATGTCCCAGGAGGCCACCTCAGTATTATTCCTGTCTGGATAAGGTAACACATAGATGAATGCCACTTTTGTGGTCTAATAGCCCCTAAGGTTAATAATCTCTGGAATAAGCATCTTTTGGTAACATTAAGCGTAATAGTTTATTTCAAAATCGATACCGAAGAATGCTGTTTGATAAAAACAGACAACTTTTTCCTTGATGCAGAAGATTAAGTAATGCATTTTCTCACCAAACCTATCGTCCGCGCCATGTTGGCGTTTACGCATCGGCAGCTTTCATAGTCGACTGTTGTAGGTTCATGTCTGTTCCAAGAACAGATAAGCGAATGTCACACGCGAAAGAGAAACTCCTCCCCACAATGTATTACCTTGACTTCTAGGTATTCTTCCCGGAACGTGATGATAAAAAATGAATAAATTCATCCTAACGGTTTCATTCGACCTCTACGGATGAGTGGGTGCTGCGGAAAGATCTGAATTGGTCCAACTTCCAAATACTCTCACATGTTTCCGATAAGAAAATCGTATTCGATCTTCATGTTTAAAAAATGATTTAGGAGCAGAAAGCATTTGGTTTGAATTTGAATAAATGCCACTTCCTATTTAATCTCCAAGAATGGTAAATAGATTTCTGGAAAGCTCACATCAGAGGCAAATCAAAAAAAGAATTCGCAATCCACATCCATTTAGAAATGTTTTGCCGACAATAGAAGGCTAAAAATTAGATGATAATTAGAAAATATGTTTCCGAGATTTTATTTTAAACTTTGAATTTATATACTACGTATTAATTCTTTTACTGTGGGAAAGATTGGAAGATAATTGGGAAATAAAATACGTTTCCGAGATTTTATTTTAAACTTCGAATTTATATATATACTATAAAACTGTTTATTTTAACTTATTCATTAGATCATAGTGGGTTTTTTTTTTTTTTAATTTTTTTTTTTATTTATTTTTTTGAATTATATAAGAACTATACTGCGGATTGCTAGCGATATATCTCTAGTTCATGAGTTGCTTTGTTTTTAGGGTTGTAGAAGACACTGCACACATTCTGATTTCTAACTCGATGAAGCAGGGAATTACAGTTAACTTTTCATAGCTTTACCGTGGTAATGATAGATTGGAATATTATTAACATCACCCGTAGAAGCAGCACGAAGGCTATTGGCAACGAGCCTCGAAATTTTAAGTCACGATCAAGTGAAGAAGACGACACCCGAGCTGGCACCCCATTCTCCTAATTTCTTTATCAAGCCAACTGGAGGACCTTTAGCCTCGGCAGAATTAATGTGCATCAGCCTCACTACACGACGGGCAGGTCATTAAAGGAATCAGGACTAGGGCCCAAGAATTTACTGGGACTTAAGTGATCATGAGCTCGATGGCATGGTCACAGAGCTACCGCGCCCGCTATACACGGTAAACGAATTTGTTGTTAATAAGTTACGGAAAATGTGTAATATCATGAAATCACTTAATTTTTAAAGGAAAATTTATTATCTTAATCTAACAAAAATTGCAAATTAATATATTACAAAGTACTTACGCGATGGAATCGATACCGACCGCTTTTTTCTCTGCTGGCATTAAAATAATTCCATTAAAAACGTTACAATCGAAGAAAAAAAACGCTATAAGTAAAGAATGACAAAGAGTTAAATTATTTCTAAATGCTATAACTATTTTTTCCGTAAAAAAAAATCCCCTTCCCCCGAATTGTTATAAATAACTTAAACTGTAGTTTGTACAGAATGCAATTACTTTAAGGATAACTGATTACGAGTTTAGTGCAATTTGAATTACTTATTATTATCCTAATAATAAGCAATCTGTATATTAAAACAGAATTAAAACAAAATTAATATAAAAATTTTGCATAACTAATAAAAGCTATTCAATTTCGTAAATAACTAAAAAGTAGTGAAGAAATAGTTAAATATAAGTAATAAACATATAAAAGTCATTTTATTTTTTTATTTTAAATTTCAAATAGATATTTATATCACCTCTCCTAGTAATACTTTTTTCTGCATACGCCCCTGATTAAGCAAACACTGTACGATGTCTGATGCAAGAGAGATCATCTAAATTCTTAAATACGTCAATTCCCAAGGGAAAACGGAGAAGTATACTTCCTTTTTGTGTAGGTGGCCGCGGTAGCCTAGTGATCACGGTGGCGAACTCGCAGCCGGCGTTGTTTCTGTCGAGTCGTGTGTTTGAGCCTGATGTCACTGAAGACCCGCCGTGTAGAGGGTTTGATGCATGTTAAATCTGTCGAGGCTCTGAATCCACAAGTTGGCATGGAGTGGAATTTGGGAGAGTAGGGTTTTAGCTCATCACTTGACTGTGGTTTAAAATTACAATGTACGTCCCGTGTAACTTCCGTGATGCTACAAAGTGCGACGTTAATAAATAATCAATCAAAAATATTTAATCAAAATTATCGAGAAAAATAATTTCATTAGTTTGAATTGATGTCGCTCTAGAACAACCTGGGGACTATTGGCGACAAACCTCGTAACTTAATACCGTGGTCAAGTGATAATGACGATTATTTTGAGCCAGAACCTGCCTCTTCTAACATCAATGGTAGGATTTTAAATTTAATTCCAATTAAGGTGCAGAAATTCTATCAATCCACACGATATGTCCTTTGTGGAATCAGGTCTCCAACTTCGCCATCCACGAAGCTCGTGATCATAACCACTCAGCTACTGCGGCGGCTTACACAAGTTATATCCTCAACTTTTAGAGGTATTCTTATTTCATTATTTGTCTACATTGAGTTTTATTGTTATTATTCAATACCACGATTTAATTTCGTTATTTAAAAAGTTTTTTTAGTTTAATTCCAGAAAAATAAAGGCCGGCCCGGAGATGAGATGAGGAAAGGGGGGG
>BMAW01068256.1:0-23505 GCA_019974015.1 Nephila pilipes
AAAAACTAATAATGTAACAAATATTAAAAAGAGAACAGAATAGTGTAGGTATCATATTATTTCTGCATCATCAATATTTCGTATATTTCAACACAACCGGTCTTACAGTTTTAAAGTGGTTTTTCGATGTTTATAACTCTTTGTATGGAACCTATTCCAATGAATTGTAATATTCTTCAGTCTGGCACTTTAATTATTCAATGTTTAAATTGATTAATTCAACAGAAGTATTCTGAAAGGTTGGATGAAGGTAATATAAATATGTTTATATATCTCGCTATAATATGATCTAACTAAAATAGTGGTGTTCAATTTACTCATCATCCTTTCAATTTCTTGCTTTGTCTTTTGTTGCTTGTATTTTTGGGAGATTAATTAAAAGTCCTGGAAGTAGAGAGAAGATTTCTTCATAGACTTTTAGTTGGTCGATAGTTTGTATGATATTGTTAACTGGTTTTGGTTTTTACTTTTATGGCAGTAAAGTGGTGTATTTTTACGCGTTGTTTGAATTTCATTAGTAGGTAGCGCCATCTTTGGGGATGAAACTACTGATTGTACTAAAGTGATATTTCTCTGATGGTTTTATTTTGTGCGGAATTGTTTTTTTAAGTGAACCTTTATGAGTTTGGGGGAAGAGTTTGCATCCTTTTTATGAAGTAGATTGTCGTTTTGTGTTGCGATTAACACAAGTGATTTCTTCAATTTTATTTTTATTTTGGCAATCGAAGGTGGGATGGGCACCGGATCCTTTTAAGCATTTTGGCTCCTTTTCACGCTGGATTGGATACAAATGTTGTTGATTGCTGAGATACCGTGATTTTTGAAAATCCGTTGTACGTTGAAAATATTAACGTCCAGTTAATCGCTTAGAAATAATTTTTTTTGTGGTTGGTGAAAGAAAATCTGCTATTGAAATTTCGATGGCTTCCTATTGGAAACGATTCTTTTCCGTAAAATTTGTTTCCTTTAGAAGACGTGATCGGCTGAACAGCGTCCTTTGGAAGGATTGAAATTGGATCGTTTTGTACCATTTTCGTTCCTCTGAAAGGTAGAGAAAATCTGCGTTTGGATAGAATTAGATATTTGAAAGTTGTTATTTAATACGATTGCGATTGGTATGGTGAACGTGGTTTGCAGACTTTCGTCCGACGAAAATGGATAGTTTTGAATAGTTTTCCCGATAGGGAGAAAATTAGCGTTAAGTAAGCAATAGAAATTCTAATAACAATGGTTTTAAAACAGTTCGTTGAATATTAGGGAATTAACTACTGTTTTCATGCTCGTGGGTGCAGATTTATCTTCTGAATAAAGTCAGTAAATTTTATCCCTTCGTTTTCTCGATGTTTCCTCTTTCTTTATGTTATGTATTTTTACTTTTGTTCATTAAAACTGAAATTCCAAATGCGTTTCTTTGTCTTCTAGACACGACGATTTCCGCATTTTTTTCCATTGAATACGTCTGCTTGCTTCAGAATTTGCCTTCCAGGCACGACGCCATCTTTTTTTCTCTCTTTCGGAAGCTCCGGCTTTGAAACACTCGCTTTGGCACCATCTTGGCGCGATTTCAAAAACAAATTGCCAAGGGTTTCCATCAAATTAGGCTTTTATCCAATAGGATCTTTGAATAAATCAAAGATATTTTGATTGGTTTCGTTCCCGGGTAAATTACCAATGAAGATCGGTAGGGAAGCTTCGTTTGAATATTTGTTAATTGGTTGACTTTTGATGTTTTAAAACCTAATTCTTCGATTTCTTCAAATATATCATTAGCGTCGATGTTGCCACTAAACCCTGTCGATAATACCGCTAAAGAGTGCTGTTTTCTCGGTAATTTGATTCCAAATCAAAGGAAAGCTAGCGCCATCTGGATTGAGAAACGTCTCTATAAGAGGCAAATAGGGAGAAAAGAGATCTTCAAATGAAAAAAATTCCTAAATATAAAAGTAAAATTCATCTGATCTAAATACATTTTACATTTCGTGAAAGAAAGAAAAAAAATATTCATTTTGTATTAGAAATTAAAATGGTTCCTGGAATCATAAATAAAAAATGTATGTTATAAAAATCATAATCATTTTTTTTTTGAATCTAGGAAAGATAAACAAATTAACATAAAGGAAAATTTCAGCAAGAATAAATTTTTAACATTCGGTAGCAGTGATCGTTTTTACAGAACTTTTAAAAATGGTACCAGTTTAGATAAAAATAAATTAATTTCTTTAATAAATTAATTTTGAGTTGCATTTTCAAAATTAATTCTAATCGTTGAGGATATTTCTTCCATCCTTGAAATTTGTCCCATTGTAATTCCAGATGATGGACGGTTTAGATTTTATTGCGATAAATCTTCGCAGATATTGTAACGAAGCCTTGTGTTTTAAATCAGGAACAACTACAAAATTCTTGGAATTTGTGGAAAAGCAAATGAATATGCCAATATTTTATTTTGTAGTCACTCTTAACCTCTTTCATTCCAGATTTGAGATCTGGAGAGCAAAATGTTTTTTGCGGTAAATCTTCCATCCTTTCATTAATAGTTTGGTTTTCGTTCGAAAACATGTAAACTCTTATTCCGTAGCCTTCGAACTCGGTCTTGACCAGATATACTATAATATCATGGCCTTATTAAATATGATGTTATCAGTGCTCCAGAATGGAAGGATAATTTTTGATAATCATAAATAAGTAGTTCAGTGAAATGATGAACGCAGGCAAAAATATTTGAAGTTTTAGAAATTGAGAAAGGGCAGAACATTACAATATCCTTCCCACTCTCAATATTCCTTTTTTGTCCAAAAATACCTCTAAATCTGATGTCTTTCTGTTTTACAGGAATAGGTTGCACATTTAAAGGTACTTTATTTCAATTGAAAATTCATATAATTGTACATATATTATTAAAATTCCAGTAGGGAGTTCAAATTCAAGAGCACTTATACAATCTGTTTTCCTTAATTCTCGTTTTACATTTGAATTAGAAATAAACCTTAAAAAGGTCACTTATTCTAAGTAATCTATCAAATGACGAATGTTTTGATATGAATTATTTTCCATTTAGGCTCTTTTAAACAGGGGCGTTTACTACTATGGATTTCTTTAACTCTAATTTTCAATGTTTATTTCTGTTTCGGTAATTCGTTCTGAGGATAAGGGTCATTCTGTTTCCTTCAATGTCAACAACTTGTGTTTATGGCATCGAATGTCGTTGTGTTTGCCTTCATTCAAGGATAAACTACGGTTCATTTAATCAGTGGAATTAACTTTCCCTACACAGTGATGACATTATATGTGTTTTCATAATCTTTGTATTTCTAGTATTCTATACTTCAGAAATACTTTATGTGTGTTCGATTCCCTCTTGATCCTGAAACATGCTATTGACGATTCAGTGAAGCAAAATAGTCTATAAACAGAGATAAAATGAGCGCTATAAAGAGACAGCTACTCGGAGAAATTCTAATGCAGACAAATAAATCTGAAAATTATAGTAATTATTTAAATAGTGGTGTTCCATTAAAATTTTAACTTTTAAGGAATAAGATATATATGATGCGTTACATATATATTCAAAAAGGTTATTTTGGGAGTGACATAGAGAAGTTTATACAACGCAGTGTTTAGGGAAAGAGAATAGAGTGTTGTACGTAACATCACATTGTTTCTCCATCAGATTGCTTTCCCTTTCACAATAGGAATAAAATGCCTCATACAGGAACTTTGGATGAATAAAATTGCTTAGGATGAAGATTGCCCCCCAAAGATATTGGAAATTAGAGAAAACTGGTGCATTAAACAACACCTCTTGAATTAAATAAAATTTCCAAGATTTATTCATGGTTCTAAAAATGAGAAGATAAATGTAATTATTAAAATACATAATCGATGCTTCTAAACTGGCCTACGAGGCATCAATATATCTGAAAGTGAAAAAACAATATAAAGTGTTGTAAATCTTATCCCTGTGTCACCAAAGAAGGCTATTTATCACATTACCTGGACTTGAACTCATAGGAGCTTTAATTGGAGCTCGTATGAATTCTAATTTGCAAGAAATCATCCGCATGAAAAAGGAATACAAAGTGTACATTGGGACAGGTTCAAAAACAGTTCTGTTTTAAATGAAAGGTTCTTCGATAAAATGGAAGTAATTTGTATCTAACAGAGTGCAGGAGATCACCAAGTTAACAGATCCTGATTCTTGGTATCATTGCTTGGGAAAGAACAATCCTTCTGATCTCTTGTCTAGGGGACTTATCGCTGACTCCCTTTTATATAACGATAAGGGGTAGAATGGTCCAGCATTCTTGCAATTCGATGATTACTCAAGGTTAATGTTTGTGATCCTAGAACTTAACGAAGAAGTGCAGTTGAATGAACTCAAATGGAAGGATATTAAATTAAAAGCATGTTATTTTTAAATTTATATCAATCAATTTTTGGTTGCTTACTTACTTGTATTAAAATAGATTTCTAAAAATAGATCGAGTATGAAGTTTCATTTTCAGGTTTTTATTCAATTTCAAAAATTAAGGGAACCAGAAAGAGTGATCACTGACATCAGAGGAGATGATGAGTCACATACTTCATTAACCAACAGTGTCTTATTTCATTCTCCGCAGTAATGATGGCTGTGCAAAATGAAGATGATATTTGCCATAAAAGTAAGATTTTAAATTTGTCGACATTTTCAGATGGTAAATGTATCATAAGAATGGGAGGAAGACATTAAAAATTCACAACTCCCATACTCAGATAAAAATAAGTAGGAGATACGTTTCTAACAGAGTAAGGACATCTTTTTCTTTTTAAATGGTTACTGGCACATGTAGAAGATTTTATGTGTTAGGATTAAGAAATTTAGTGTTGCAGACATCAAAACCAGTAAAGGAACTTATAAAAGGTCCTTTAACAAACTGAGCGGCAAAACTATCAAAAGTTAAACATGCATGAATATATTTCACATTATCAATTTAAAGATATTGCATTTTTGCATCATGTATCAAATAATTTACTACATGCTGTTTATTCCATTTATGTTTATATATTCCATTATTGTTTCAGTGTTTAAATTAATTTTCTACTGAATATTAATGTGTCTTATGTTTAGTTGTAAACATAATTAATTTATTATTTAGTTGTAAAAATACATTTTTTTAAAAAAAATATGTTATATTAAAATAAGTTTCATAAATTGTTAAGTTCTTGCATGAAAACATGGTGAGGATGACCAGGATGTCGACTCATCTGCATGCATCCTACCGTTTCTCTGTAAAACTTGGTTGTAGCTTTGTCTGGACTCAGTATGCGCTTGTAGTGGGAAACTATTCCATAATTCTAAATTTACATATGTTTTTTTGTTGAGTGTTGTATAGATGTTGTTATCTTGAGAGACAGTATATGTTCATATGATAATAAATTGTGAAATACTCAAATTGACCATCATCGGTCAATTTCATGTACACCTTCAGAAGCTTAACGACTTTCAGCAACAACGGACATGGGTAAGCACTGTCACATCAAACCTTATGATTGTTAACGTTTAATACAAAATTAGTCAAAAAGACTTGGTCCGTCGAAATTTAAAATTCACGTTATGCTCACGAATAATCTTATATAGAAACTACATTTTTCCAGAAACTAGTATGCTTGAAAAAATTCTGTACATTTTGGTACAAAATTTATTACTTTTGAAAATTTCATGTAAGTTAAAATGTGAAGCATTAAAAAAATATTCATTTTAATTTTTGTAAACTACTTTTATTATACATGATTTGAAGATACATAATAATTCCTGATTTAGGATTAATATTCTATTCTTCTTTTTACGAAATGTATACCGCACATAAATCTAATGAATTAAATTTCTATACTTCGTAATTTTTATACTGCAAGTATACTTTCTGTCGGGAAGCAGACTTTCTCCGTATGCTGGAATGAATATCAGAAAAGTCATCGCTTTTGCTCAGTGTGACGGAATAAGTTATGAATGTAAAGTCCAGCAGATGGCGCCCCTCGGCGTTCTGTATTTAACTAGAAATCAATTATTGAAAAAAAAAAAAATCTGAGTACCAGTGATACCATACCTTAGCAACACTATGTGAGATAGAGAAAATAAAAGATATAAAAGAATGATGTTATTTTCTGAACATATAAGTTTGTGTAAAACTTATAAATAGAAAAGACATTAAGGCGGTTTTAATTTGATTCATTTTTAATAAGATTTGTTTAACCTATTACTTAGATCATGCAAAAGACAATCTTTCGCTCTCGAAGCAGTTAATGTTGAGAATAAATTATGAATTAGGATTACGCATAAAATCAGTTACTTGTGCATGTGACAGTTGGAATATTCCGTAAACTAACACCTAGACCATTCACAACCCACTTACCATCTCTTTTTTCAATATACACGGCTACTCTTTAAGAGTGCCGTTTTAAGTATTAGCCTACGATTCAGTAACAATTATTATGAAACATAAATATATATAAAGAAAAAAAAAATATTTAAAATAGTGGTGTTATGTTCAAATACAGAACTTTCTATATCGACTTTTAAATTTTTATAAATAAGAATATTTACTATGAATATTTTCTTCAATTGGGTTTCTTAGGATAGAAACTGAAAACTGAACAAAAGTTTTTATAGCGCGGAATTTACCTTTGTAAACAAATTCTGTCGTTAAGCTATTGGAAAATTAGTTCGAGTGTCATTAATTTTAAGCCATTTAGAAATTTTCTTAAGCTTTTGTTGTTATTTATAAATAAAAAACTAAAAATATGTATTAAAAAGAAAATAGAACATGATAAGTATCATCACATTATATCTCTATCAGCCATATTTCGCGTGTATTGAACACAACCGGTCTTCGAGTTTTAAAGTGGTATTTCAATGTTTTCAACAGTTCTTTATTCAATTTTACCTATCCCAATAGCCATATTAATTTTGAATTTGACGTCAGAAAAATCGTGTCTTCAGCTATGAAGACCTTGCACTGTTGAAAGAGCATCAAGTTTTTGGCCTGTACATGTGCCAAAAACAAAATAAGATGAGATGTGAAAGCCTTTTGGTGGGTGTATATATAAGGAGCTAGATTTTTCACTCCATGTAGTTTTGGTTCAGAAAATTTAAAAGATGAGTTATGTCTGCAGCAAAGCCCAATATCCATACCCACTCTTCACCAGAAAGTAATGAATGTGACATGCCCTTACTTTCCGGGATGTCACTTATTTCCTTGTTCGATTTAAATACTTTGCTCATACCTTTCTCACAACTTAGCCATCTTATTGCGGTGTGATTTGTTAAATGTTGCGATTCTGCACCTATATCTTTCAACATGTCTCTGGTTGATCTATGGATGAATCCATGTGACATTGTTCACTATCTTCACTTTAAGATTTTATACATTGCTGATGTCCACACATTTAGCACACAAATCTTGCTGGTGAGTAACAGAAGCAGGAACATTGGTTGCGGTATGTTTTTCTCATTACACGTCTGCTTCACTTATTTAACGAAGCCTTTTTTAAACCTCCCGAGTTCTATCCTCCATCAACAGTCAGGCAATTCAGATTCGCAATTCAAATTATAAACAACAATTATTTTTAAAACATCATTGAATATATCCTCTTTGGTAACAGTGTCGTACAAGATGTGTAGGGAAGCCAACGCTTGTCTTATTATTCGTTTCTTCATCTACTTCTCTAATAAACACATATTCCGTTCTGCTACAAGCCAAGCCACCGAGCTGAGGAAAACCAGACTTTTTCTGAAGGGAAGAGGAGATTGGAGCGGGAAAACAAATCATTACGAACTGAACTTTTGAAGTCATCGGTCGTGTATATTTTCTTTGAGTGATATAACTGTATTCTAATTTAAGTGTCAAATTTAATATCTGTAAATAATTTTGTTTTAATATATCATTCTGCAAAATTAATGTCATTCTTTGAAGTAGTTATTGTGTAGAATTAGTGGAATAACTCAAATTGCCATTTAGAATTTTGAAGCAAAACGGCCGATTGATTCATTCCGCCTTTTGGATTCGAAAGCGAGGTAAGCGTTTTACCTCGTTTATTTTCGCACCTAGAATTGACAATATGTATTTCACATTTTTTGGCATCCCTGCCGGGATGAATTGAATTTGTATTCGAATTATTAGAGGCATTTTGAAACCGAAATTAAGAATAAGTGGATATTGATTTGTATTTGTGATTTGATACATATAGAATAACGATGGCCGATGAGAAAGTAAACATGTATAAGAAAAAAAGAACTGTTTTAAGGACATCCACTTCTAAATTTATTACAAAAATAGAAGATGAACTCCATAAATCAGAAACGGATATAAATCAATTGAATTATTCCTAAAACAGATTAACGATAAATTCGAAGCTCTTAATTTGATTGATTATGAGTTAGAAAATGTTTTGAGCATCGACGAGCTTGAAAAAGAAATGGAATCATCTGAGAATATCGCGAAAGAATAATTGCTTGTAAATTTAAAGCTAAAAAATATTTACAAAGATCGACAGTGATTCGTGGGGAAGATATTTCATTTGCGGAAAGATCTGCTAGTTCTGTAGAAAAAATTTATAAACATCATGAATCTCTAAGTGTTAAATTACCGAAAATTATAATTCCTAAATTCTACGGTGATATCAGCCAATGCATCACTTTCTGGAACTCATTCGAAACAGCGATACACAATAATAGACTTTTAGATGCTGTTGATAAATTTAATTATCTACAGGCTCACTTACGTGGAACAGCTTTAAATACGATTGAAGTTTTCTGTATTTCTACTGGAAATTATGCGAAGGCTGTTAATTTATTGAAAGATCGTTTTGCACATAAAGATATTCTTGTTAGCACTCATATGAATGATCTTATGCGTTTACCACCTATTAAGAGTTCTAATGACACAAAGAGTTTTCGAAATTTTTTTGATCGTTGTCAAACCCAAGTAAGAAGTTTAGAATCACTTGGAATTTCGCTATTATTAAAGTTACTTCCATATGATTTAGTATTTAATTTAAATAAACTATTTGAGTCAGGAGATTATACAATAGAAGATTTATTAGATTTTTTACGAAAACAGTTGAATGCTTTGGAAAAGACAAATATTAACGCACGCCAAAATGATAATCCTTTTCTTCCCCCACGAAGTGATGTTCTCGGAAGAGGCAAGAGACGGAATGTCTGCTATAGGGAGGAGGGTTGTAACTGTTGAGCCGAAAAAAACATAAATAACATAAACACAGCTGCCGATCTTTTTAGTTCGGAAATAAAAAGAGAAAAGAGGAATTCGACTTGCGTATTTTGTTTCAAGCATTCTGATTCAAATGAATGTGAATATGCTAAGGGTTTATCATATGAAGAAAGGAAGAACGTTTCATTAAAAAGGGGCTGCTGTTTTCGATGTTTAAAATCAGGTCATCTATCTAAAAATTGTAAAGTTTCCTTATTTGTTCAATTTGCGGTAAAAGACATTTATCCTTAATGTGTTTTTCTAACATTAATTTGGTGGAAAATAAGGAGACATTTATGTATGTAACAGAAAATAAAGTTCTAATTAATAGATCATGTTCGGACGAAGTTCATTTGCAAACTTTGATTATTGGACTCTCAGGAAAAGGTTTAAAAGATTATGTGAGAGCATTTTTTGATACTGGATCCCAGAATACATACATCAGCAAATATGCAGCTAAAATGTTAAAATTAGAAAATTTAAGAATAGAAAAAATTAAACATGGTCTCTTTGGAGGATTAGAAATGTCGGAAAATTATAACCACTACCGATTTAATTTAAGTAGTTTAGATTTTAAATTTAATTGCCAAATTAAAGCTTTGGATCAAACGAAAATTTGCTCTTGATTACCTATGATTAAAAATGAAAAATTTATTAAAGTATTAGAAAGTAAAGGAATAGATGTCAGTGACGTTCGTAAGCATGGGGATCATTGTTTATTCGAAGAAAATCCGGAAGAAATACATTTGTTGTTGGGAGCAGACACTGCTACTTGTTTGTTTACTGAAAGAATCGAACATTTTCCGGGACATGAGATAGCAGCTTTTGAAACTAAGTTGGGCTGACTTTAATGGGGAGATTAAAAGGGGGAAATGAATAGATAGATAGTTCCCTACCCGTTCTATCTCTTTCTCTGCATGTTTCCGATAAAAAATTATAAGAACTTTGGTGATTAGACGCTATAGGAATTTTAAATGAAGATGATAAAACAAAGAGCATCTTAGAAGAAGAAACACGAAAATATTTCTTAGCAACTGTAAAACGGGAAAGTGACGGGAGATATGAAGTAACTCTACTCTGGACTATAGACAGTTCTATCCTCTCCAGTAACCGGTATATGGCCGAAAAGTCCCTTTATAAAACAGAAACCAAGCTAATTAAAATTAATAAAAGGAAAGAATACGAAGAATTATTTAATTCTTGGGAAAACAATAAAATAATTGAAGTAGTGAAGGAGGAAAAGAAACATCGAGTACATTTTTTACCTCACCGTCTTGTAATTAAAGAGTCTAGCGGACCCAATTTGATAGAAATAATTCCTAGCATATTAAACCGTTTTTGAAAGTATCGCTTTGGAGTTTCTTCTGACATTGAGAAGGCATTTTGCCAAATAAAGATAGCAGAGAAAGATCGAGACTTTTTAAGTTTTTTCTGGTTTGATGCTGACAATAATGTAAAAATTTATCGCCATAACAGAGTAGTTTTTGGATTGACGTCAAGTCCTTTTCTTTTGGGAGCAACTCTCAATCACCTATTGAATACAGTTCCAGAACATTTCGTGAGGATTTTTCAAACTTTAAAGGAATCCTCTTATATCGATAATTCGTTAGTCAGCTTCAATCACATTGAAGAAATTGAAGAATTCATTATCGAAGCAAAGAAAATTTTGGCCTCTGCACATTTTAATTTGAGATGTTGGCAGTCAAATATACCTATCACAATGATTGATGACACAGAAAATGAACCAAAAACGGTACCTATTTTAGGATTAAAGTGGGATTTAGAAAAGGATACTTTTAGTTGCAAAATCGAACAGACGCTCAAGATTAATGAACCATTCACAAAAAGGAAGATATTATCTGTAACTCAAAAGATTTTTGATCCCATAGGTTTTACTACTCCTGTTACATTAATACCTAAACTAATTTTACAAGAAACATGAATTCAGAAAATAAATTGGGATGAAGAATTACCTCTATCGCTAAACAAGCAGTTTCATACTTGGCTAAAACAATTACACTTAATTTCAAAAACCGAAATTCCCTCATGGTTCAATATCGATTACGAAAACGAAGACACCATAACACTTCATATATTTTCGGATGCCACAAACGTGCTTACGCAACTTGTGCATACATAAGAGCAGAAACTGTGGAAGGAATTAAAGTGCAATTGGTGAATGCTCGAAGTCGGGTAGCTCCCATTAAGTATTTACTATACCTCGAATAGAGCTCCTTTCTTGTCTAATTGTGTGGTGCTAGACTTTCAAAAACCATTACCACTGATTTAAAGTTAAGAAATTGCACTACAGTATTTTGGAGCGATTCGTCCACCGCTCTAGGATGGATCAGAAGAGACCTAGCCTGCGGAACATTCGTTAATAACCGAGTCCAAGAGATTAGGTCTCTTACTAAAATTTCTGACTGGCGACATGTTCCTGGAAAAATGAACCCCGCGGACCTTCCATCCAGAGGATGCTCTTTTGAGCAACTACAAAGATCAAAATGGTGGGAGGGTCCATCCTGGATGTACTTATCCAAAGAAGAATGGCCTCAAACTGAAAAACAGCCAGATGAAGAAATATTAAACAAAGAGAAAGGGAAAACAGTTTTGAGTCTTTTAGACAAGGAAAAACGAGATGATTGGTATTACCATAAATTCTCATCTTATTGAAAAATAGTAAGGCTTTTAGCTTGGATTTACAGATTTTTGTACAACACCAAAAATGTTGAGAAAATTTATCACATATAATTACTGTAGATGAATTTGAAAAAGCTGAAAAAATACTGCATAAATTAATCCAAAAAAAATCCGTTGTAGGCATAGAAGATCCTAAGATTCACTCATTGAGACCTAACAAAGATAGTTATGGAATTCTAAGAACCCAAACAAAAATTGTCCAACGTGAAGACAGCGAAAACTTTTTGTATCCTG
This sequence comes from Nephila pilipes, assembly GCA_019974015.1. Taxonomy (NCBI): domain Eukaryota; kingdom Metazoa; phylum Arthropoda; class Arachnida; order Araneae; family Nephilidae; genus Nephila; species Nephila pilipes. The sequence goes on from BMAW01068256.1 coordinate 12,180, forward strand.
TTATTTTGTCATCTGACCACCCAGTTGTACAAAGGTTAATACATGAAACACATTTAGAGAATCAACATGCTGGAGTCAGCATATTAATGGCTCATCTTTGAGAAAAACTTTGAATATTAAATTCAAGGAAAAGTATTAGAAACATCATCAGAAAATGTGTTAAGTGCAAGAGATTTAATATGCCTAGAATAGAAGTTCAACCAGGAATGCCACCTGAAGATAGATTTAGAGATGGAGCCATTTTTGAAGTCGTTGGAGTTGACTTAGCAGGTCCACTTCATCTCGCTGAGGGTTCAAAGTCCTGGATAGTTTTGTACACTTGTGCAATCTATCGTGCCATTCATCTTGAATTTGTCACCTAACTGTTCACTGAGACTTTCATTCTGTGTTTTCGAAGATACATCGCCAGGAGAGGCAAACCTTATGTAATATATTCCGACAACGGAACAAACTTTGTTGGCACTAACAGAGCTCTTTAAAGGATAAATTGGAATACGATATGTGCTGAAGTCTCCTCTTGAAGAATACGATGGAAGTTCAATCCAACTACGGCATCCTGGTTGGGTGGATGGTGGGAAAGACTTGTGCGAATGATTAAAGAAATCTTAAGAAGAGTTTTAGGAGGGTCATCATTAAATTACGAAGAACTGAATACCATTCTGTGCGACTGGGAACAAATAATAAACTCTCGACCTATCACCTATATTTCATAAGACAACCGAGACCCCGCACCGCTAACCCCCACGATGTTCTTGCAAGAATTGCCCTCATCAGGAATTTCTCATATTGATTGAGTGGTCTCCAAGCTTTTGAGTCGAAGGGCGAAATACAGACAAGGAATTAGAGATAATCTACGCAACAGATTCCGGAGTGAATACCTCGGACAATTATGCTCTGAAGAGAGATGTGCTTCAAAAATTATGTGTTGGAGATGTTGTTCTCGTGGAGGACATAAATAAACGGTGCATTCATTGGCCTCTAGCCAAAATAATAGAGATATTTCCTGGAAGAGATAATGTTGTCCGTCTAGCCAAAGTGAAGACAGACAATGGAATTTTTCTCCGCCTAATACAGAGATTATTCCCTCTCGAGATATCTCAGTCTGAAGATGACCCTCTTCCAGGAGCGGACCTACTTCACAAGCAAGCGTTTCAAAAGCAGTCTGCCTACCCTGCTGCTGGACCGCAGCGAACATCTCAGGATGCTGCTTCTACAAATGTGCCCAGGACTGGGCGAGTGATTAAGCCCCCTCAAATACTTGACTTGTGATTGAGCTCCTCAGAGTTTCGAACCGCAATGGTGGAAGAATGTTCCATTCTGATACAAGTCATGCCACCGAGCTGAGGAAAACCAGACGTTTTCTGAAGGGAAGAGGAGATTGGAGCGGGAAAACAAATCATTACGAAATGAACTTCCGAACTCATCGGTCGTGTATATTTTCTTTGAGTAATATATTGTATTTTAATTTAGGTGTCAAATTTAATATCTGTATATAATTTTGTTTTAATTTATCATTCTGCAAAAATAATGTCATTCTTTGAAGAAGTTATTGTGTAGAATTTCTGGAATAACTCAAATTGCTATTTAGGATTTTGAAGCGAAACGGCAGAGTGATTAATGCCGCCTTTTAGATTCGAAAGCGAGGTAAGCCTTTTACCTTGTTTATTTTCGCACGTAGAATTGATTTTATGTGTTTCACATCGGTGTTATCACACTTTTTCCCCCTTAGGAATTTAACTTTGTTCCGCTTATTTTGGTACTTAAGACCAGCCTCTTATTTAAAATTAAGTTTTCGTCATCTACTAACAGAGTCTTGATAAACAAATTCCAAATTTTTTTATTTAGTTTCGAAATATTGGGTTCGTTCTAAATAGTACTCTTGCTGAAAGGTTTCTCGTTGTTTGTGTTTCTTCCTTGTAAGGGCGACCCGAACTGTGTATCGACTGCTATTAAATATTTATTTAGTCGCCAAATGCGACCTGTAATTATCTCATAATAACTGTCTGCGTCTTGAAGAAATGATATCTCTTTATTGTTTAGTTAGAAACAATCGGCTAATTTCAACATTTCTTAAATATAAGAATTGTTTATCAATATTTTTATCAGAAGTTCATAAACTGCTGTCAAAATATGTTCTAACCTAACCGATTCTATCTCAATACAATGGATTCATTATTTCAAATCGTTTACACACACACATACACACACACACACACTCACACACACTCACACACACAGACATATATATATATATTTATTAATTCTACTCATAATGAAAATCGCAATTGAATATGCGATTAACTTGACAAAATAAATGCTGAAAGTAATTTTTTTAAGTTTTATAATTGTTTCACTGTGTTACATAATTCTTTACACAGTTTGGAAGATAAAATATCCTTTATAGTTAATGAAATTATTTGCTTAACGTATGATCATCATTCAATGTGATTATAATTTTAAAATTTTTTTTAAGGTGTTATTATTGTTAGCAGTCATCAGAGTATTAAAACTGTAAAAGTGATGTTATAATAATAAAAAAAAATAATTGTATGATTGAATGATCTCAAATACCGTTTTGTAAGCATATAATTTTAAAACTTGTTAAATTTAGGACCTTACCTATACGTAAAGTTTTTAAAATAATTGTGTAATTATGTCTCGGTCAATGGATAAAGAAGATCTGAGGCTTCTTGCGCAAGAAAAGTGTTTAGATGGGGCTGACACTAGAGGTATTAGATTTAAAAGATTACATCCCAAGATCGCGAAGTATGATGAGGATTTTAAAAGCATAATTCAGCCAATGTAATTATAGAAAAAATACAAAAGAAAAAAAATTAGCTGAGTGAGGTGCTAAAGAAATTTAGTTAACAAAAGGGCGACCTTTTCAGTTGGAGCACCTAAGACGGCAGCTCGAAAGTCATAGCATTACTCAAACCACTACAACCACCTCAGTTTTGGAAAATAACCCACTTGAATTAGGCTTAAAAGGACTTCTCTCTAACTTCAATCCTGAAGAAGGTGATATGGCGATGGTTCTATTGTCTTCTTGTACACCAACTGAAATTTTGAAAAATTCTGAAGAAACGTGGGCTCCACACTTGACTGACATTTACTAATTGTAGTTAGAATAATATAGCCGAAGAATTGAAAGAAGAATATAAAGTTTATCAGAAGATGAAGTTACTGGTCTTAAGAATTAAAAAACTCACGATGAATAAATATAGACAACTATTCTCTTTGTAACACAAAAACTTAGCTCAAAACTAAAATATTATTCTCAAACATGGCGTGAATAATATTTTGAAATTTTAAGTTATTTTGAAGGTTGGCTGTCTGAACTTCAAATACAGGATTTTAAGTAGCTGAAAGCGCTCATGATAGCGAATCTAATAAAAAAGAGTTCTACAAAATGTAAAAGGGCATTTTATTTATATTTGGCCTGATTTAAACTCGCTCATTGAATTAGGACAGAAGCTAAATACTTGTGATTCCGTAGGAATTAATCAAAAGAAGAGTGTAGCCATAAAATCTCAGAAAAATTCTTAAAATACCCCACATGAAGATCAGAAACTGGTCATCAACAATAAGACAATTAACCCATAAAAATCTGATCGATCAAAGCCAATTAACAAGGAAGAGAGACACATGTACACCCACTATGGCAGTGGAAGACCTGGGTATAACAGAACAAATTATCCGACTCTTAATGCATCTGCATATTTAGCTTTTACCCGTTTCAAAAACATTGAAATTCATTCATTTTTTTACAATCCCTGGATCAAAATTCTATTGTTAAAGTGACGAAAAATGGCAGGAAAAACATGTGCTGATAGAAATGTGATCCATCTTATTGATGTTGGACTATTACATCACTTCTCAAAAGAAGAACGATCCAAATTTGAAAAATCTTTTATCACCATGAAACTCGCTGTCCGCAGCCAGAAAACGAGAGACGTTTACACAACCTGTGCAACTGTGTGAATTTGATAGTCAATATATTCCATTGAACAGGATGGCTCTTCCAGAAGATGAGAAAAATCGTTCCGCGTTTGTTACAGAATTTCTTGAGAAAACTGGTGTTTTAATGGATATCGGACATCGAACTTTGTATTGAGGTATAAACCAACAAACGCGTTTCATTTTGTGGAATATCCAATAATACATTAGTTGTGATGAATGAAAATTCTACCCTAACAATTAACACCTACTTCGTTCATACGAAGGTGAATAGTTAAGTCCAACGCAATGAAATAAATTCTCCCATTTTGTAGTAAATATTTTTTTTTTCTAGAGAGGGACATAATTGCTTTCATCGAACACCGAATTTACACTTGTATTGCTTCTCCAACCGCCAATACTTCTTATCAACTCTCAACCTATCGGAATGAGATAAACGTTGAAACAGATCAACGACTAGCAAAGCTATTTGAGTTCGTCATGGTCATGACGTATGGGTGGCTCTTTATTCCTTTTAAGGGGGTCACTTCACGCAAATCGGTCAAAAAATCGATTTTTCAATTCTTTTTGAAAAAGAAACTACAAATCTTTCTGCGTCAAATGCAATTTAAATTTTTGTTCTAGCTAAACTAGAAGTATTTTAAATAATTTTTAAAAAAGTTGTTTACATGTGTCAAGATCCAAAACAGCTGATAGCCCCGCCCCCTTTCAAACCAAAACATATTATACATGCTTCTTTCCAGCCTTATCAAATTATTTTAAATTCATGAAAACAATTTTTATCGATCAGCAACTTGTTGAGGAAAGAATTGAAGTGAATAGTAATAGGAGTTTGTTTACATTTTAACGTTTGTTATCGAATGCAACGTGATATATTAGACTCGCCTAATGTAGACTATCTGTTCTTTTCGAAAACTTTTTTCATTTATATTTTTCATTATGTCTCGGTTTAATGCTCAAACATTTAAGAAATAGAAGTTAGAGATAAATGTTTTTTTATTAAATAAAAGTTCTTTTTAAGTTATATAAACTTTATAAAAACAAATGTTTATAAATATGGTAAGTATGCTGGTATGGTAAATATCAACGTTATGTAAGTATGCTGGTGAGTATAAAGTTTTTTTTAAATTCCTCTGATAAATTGAAGGAAATAATTGACATTTCTCTGTTTTCTTATTGCTTAAAATTATGTGTGTTGTGAATAAAATGCAAGAAACATGGTATCCATTTTAATTTTGGTCGTCAAAACCAAGGTTTGGCTACAGAACTATTTATATGTTGTGACAGTTGTGATTTCAAACAACCAGTTCTTAATACTAGAATCACTCAGAGTTAAACTAATAAAGGATATACTAATGTGCATGAAGTTAATACAAGACTTTCATATGCTATGAGATCAATTGGCAAAGGGTATGCTGCTGCGAAAGGGTTTTGCGGAGTGATGAATTTACCTCCCATTACTAAGTGCTTTTATGAGTTATACCACACATTAAATGATGCGATAGAGGAAGTTGCAAAAGCTTCTATGGCAATAGCTGCTAAAAATATTTAATAATGATGGAAGTCCAAATGTACGTGTGGCTATTGATGGCACCTGGCAAAAGGGGGGCTTGTTTCACCTAATGGTGTGGTGACAACAGTTAGTGTCGAAACTGGAAAGGTTATTGATGCTGAAGTATTTTCCAGATATTCGTGCAATTTGAGGAATGGAAATGCACACAGTGAGAAGTATTTCGCAAATTTCTTTGGAAATAGTGGAGAACTGGAAGTTGAAGGGACACTCTGGATCTTTAATCACCCAGAGTCATTGCACACGCTGCGATATACTCAGTATTTGGGTCTTTGCCTCATTAGTGACGACAAATGGTGGGCATATAATAGGGCCATAATTAAATTAAAACTATATAAACACAAACATAACTTACCTGATGTTACTATGAATTGTATTAAACAATAGTTAGAGATTTTTCAAGTCCTGAACTACTCTCTAGATGTCTACATGGCAAAATTCAAAATTTAAATAGCATCATCTTTTACATAATCCCAATAAATGTATATGTGGAATTAGGAACTTTAAAAACTGGAAAGTATGAAACAATATCTCTATTTAATCAAGGATTCATTACAAAATTAAAAGTTTTAAATTTATTAAATGTTCAACCTGGATTTTATACATGTCGAGCATTTCAAGAAGCCGATCATGTTCACATAAAGAAAGTAAAAAAGACAGTTTTACAAAAAACCAATAAAGCTAGAATTAAAAACAGACTATTAAAATGTAGATAAGAAGATGATCTAGCAGATGACCCAAGCAATTCAAGCTTTGGTACTGGTATCTATTAGTGAATGGTAAGTTTGTACTTTAAATTGCATTTTCTCAAAAGTGTAAATTTCAACACAAAAGGAACATTTTTAAAAAACCTACTCATCATATGGCTTTGAAACTTGGTGCATGTATTACTAGTACATAGAGGCATATTTTAATGAGAGCTTTTGTCAAAAAAAGGTTTCAAAAAAATTTTAGAGGTTGAAATGTACACAAATTTTCTTTGTTTTTTAAATTTTCACGTGTTAATCCACATAATAATTTTTTTAAAAAAAACTAATTGAAATTTCAAAAAAAGCTCTCATTAAAATAATAAGAACTATTCAATAAATGAACACAAAAAAATTGGTAACTCTACATCCAGTCAATTTTTTAAAAATGTTCCTTAAAATTGGTCATTTTTAACATTATGGAGATAGGGAAAAGGCTGCGTGAAGTGACCCCCTTAAACTGCTACTCGGAAAACGAAACAGTTAAATTCAAGCCAAAAAGTGGAGTACAATACATTGTTGTAACGTTTTGTTGCATCCTATAATGAATGAAGAGCCTCATCCTGATAATCCTGCTTAGAATCTTGGACCCTACCTACGTCTGCCCTCCACATCAGAAGTGACATTCAAATGCCTCTTAGAAAACGATATTGACGGAAGAGCACTTAACTCTGATTATGCATTTCTTGGTTCCTGATCGAAGACAATTCATCGGAACCAGAGATGAAATCCCTATTTGATATCGAAGCAGCGCGCTTCACTGAATAGCTGCAGCACTGCCTCGGGAAAATTGTGAGACAGGCAGTAGAGTACGGGACGTGAAATACGAAGAATTAAAGACTTGAAATAAATCTATCCTTCGAGATTAAATGTAAATAATTAATTAATTGCCATTTTGTGTTTATTTAATGTAGCATTGGTGTCTTTATGTTGCCATTAAAATCTTTAAAATGCTTTACAGCCTCCTTTTTGCATTATAACTATTGCACATTTTGAAATTCATGGATTTTTGATAGGGTTTAAACGCAAATTAAGTTCATCACTTTCTCACATAATATTTCTTGATGTGTAATGCAATGTGCTATAAATCTCTGATCCACCATAGATTAAAAAAACTTTTTTATCGAAGTAGGTCCACCTTTAGCAACAGAATTTAATTTTTATAGAAGTAGATTTTACTGTTCTGAAGAGAAAACCCCCTTTTCCCCCCTATAAAGTACATCTTGACCTGTGCAAGACGTTGCTACTTTTAACAAAACCTCAAAAAAGTTGAAATGCGTCCCTCAATCAAGTAAATATATTGGTGATTGATTTATACCATGCTTGTCTAAAGTGCAGCCCAAAAGCCTTTAAAATGTGGACCAAACGTAAATTATAAGAATATTTATATTTTCACATTCATTTGAAAATTCTTTAAAAAGTAATTGTTCTAATTTTGAGTTTTTTAAGTTTGATTTGGACGAAAGCACTGACACTCCTGATACGGAACAATTGGCAATATTTATATGAGGAATCTATGAACATTATAATATCACGGAAGAAATGTTTGCTTTAGTTTCATTAAAAGAAACCACCAAGTCTGTAGATTTATTCGATGAAACGGTTTTTCTTATCTATGAAATATTTATCAGCTATTATAACCAATAGAACCTCTGTTAAGGTTGGTAAAAATGGGGGACTGGTAAAAATGGTTAATAATGAAGCCGTCGCTGCCGGCATTACGATCTTGATTGCATATCATTGTTACATCAGGGTAATATATGTGGAAAATTTTTAAGGGGGGAAAATTTAAGGAGGGTGTAGGTTAAGATAATTTTGTCATGATTCATTTGGGAATGTGTGGAAGCCACAGTTGTGAGCGAAGATGTTTTGAGCCTGTATGAGTGTGTTTTCGTGAAAGTGTAGGGTGTTGTATAATCTACGTGAAACATAAGCTTTGTGTGTTTTAATGAGTGAAAATTTAAGGTCATAACTTACTTATGAACATACCAGGCGTAGGATTTTGTTTTGGTAAATTTGGAGCTATTGAATATGGGATTTGATGACTTGACCCCTGACCGAGGAAACATAGAGAATAATGGGTCTAATGACTAGTTTGTAGAGTAGTAATTTATTTTGTAGTGAGAGACAAGAGTTACGGCTAATTAGCGGAATGCAGATGTTAATTTTTACCAACATTTATTGGAGATATTTTGGATGTGAAGTTTGAATGTGAGTCCGGAAGCCAGGGCGATACCGAAATACTTAACTTCGGAGCTCCAGTCAATGTTACAATTAAATAATTTGAGTTGATTGGAGGGAGGGGGGCAGTTCCTTTATGGAAGACCAGGGCTTTGGTTTTGGAAGTATTCACAGTAGTGCGCCAAAGGGTTAACCACTGTTCAATTTTGTTAAAGTGAATTTATAGTTTTTTGCTGGCAGTGTTGATGTTGTTGGATTGGAAGAGGATGGCAGCGTCGTTTGTGAAAAGACAAAGAACAGAGAATCTTGTTTCTGTGAAATCATAAGTTTGGAGGGAGTAGAGGAGGGGAGAGAAAACCAAGCCTTGTGAAACTCCGGCAGATATACTACAAGGGTTGGAAAAGTTCATTGTTGATTTTGACTTGAAAAAATCTATTTTTAATAAATGAGTTAATGAATAAAATTAAGTATAGGGGAAAGTTAAGTTGTATGAGTTTTGAGATGAGCCAAAGGCGTTCAAACGCATCTTCAATGTCAAGAAAAATATCATTAATGATTAATTCGTGGTTATAGCCTTCGGTGATCATGTTGACCACACGTACAAGCTCATGGACCGTGCTATGATTGTGGCGGAAGCCAAATTGTGCGTCAGGTAGTATATTATTCTGTCGGGTGTGATCAAGAATTCTTGCCAGAAGTATTTTCTCGAAAATTTTAGAAACTGTGTTAAGGATGTTAATAGGGTGGTAATTGGATGGGAGGGTGGGGTTAAATAATGGTTTATCGAAACGAATATTTATAGCATGTTTCCATTGATTTGGGAAATAGAAGTATTAGAAGCATTTATTGAATATTAAGGGATGACGTTGACGTTGAAATTCCATGGGCGCCAGGAGCGTGGAGCGCTCCACAAGCCCAAATCTGGTATTTATTAAGTCCTTTGGATAAAATGGAAATTTAAATTGTGGAGAGGAATTTCTTGCGGATGAGAGGGAAAAATTTTGGAGAGTAGAGATGAAAAGTTCTTTAGAAATGAGCTGATTGATGAGCCCAGCATAGCTGGCGCCATCTGTTTAGCAGTTAATGAGTATGTACTTGAAAAATTTGAAGTTCCATTAGGGAAAAAGTTGATCTTGCGATGGGTGAGGAGAAATGACTGCGATTGGCTGCATTATTCTTCAGAGATATCCATAAGCGCTTTTAAGATGGCGAATTTTTTGTTTGCTTGTCCTTTTGCATTTTGAATTTTATGGAGATTTGTAAGCAGTCCTGGAATGATTGAGAAGATTTTGGCAAGAGCTCTGAGTTGTTCGATGGCTTCAAAAATGTTGTTGAAAGGATTTTTCTGGAGGCTTTTTGCATTATGTTGTTGGATTTTCTTTGAATTTTTTGATTATATACGTAATTATATATAAAGAAACAAGTATATTTAAAATAGTGGTGTTGTATTCAAATACAAAACTTTCTATATCAAATGTTAACTTTTGATAAATAAGAATATTTACAATGAATATTTTCTTAAACGAGGTTTCTTAGGATAGAAACAGAAAACTGAACAAAAGTTTATATAGCGCCGAATTTGCCTTTGTAAACGAAGTCTGTAGGGAAGCTATTGAAAAAGTAGTTCAAGTGTCATCATTTTTAAGCATCTTAGAAATTTTCTTAAGCTTTTGTTGTTATTTATTAATAAAGAACTAAAAATATGTATTAAAAAAAGAACAGAACTTTATAAGTAACATCATATTATATCTCTATCAGCCATATTTCGCGAGTATGGAACATAACCTGTCTTCGAGTTTTAAAGTGGTATTTGAATATTTTTAACTGTTTTTTATGGAATTGCACCTATCCTAATAGCCATATTAATTTTGAATTTGAGGTGAGAAAAATTGTGTCTTTAGCTATGAAGACCTTGCACTGTTGAAAGAGCATCAAGTTGTTGACCCATACTTATACCAAAAACAAGATAAGATAAGATCTGAAATCCTTTTGGTGGGTGTATATGTAAAAAGCTAGATTTTTCTCTCCATGTAGGTTTCGGTTCAGAAAATTGAAATGACGAGTTACGCCTGCAGCAAAGCCCAATGTCCACACCCACTATTCACCAAACAGTAATTGCTGTGACTTGCCCTTACTTTCCAGGATGTCACTTGCGTTGACGTTGAGTTTCTATGGGCGCCTAGAGTGCAGAGCGCTTTTCCAGCCCAAATCTTGGAAAATAACAGTCACTTGGGAGAGATGGTGTTTTCATTCTGAAGAGTGCAATCGAATGAAGAAGTGGAGGAAAAAAATCATGATGATAGGATGCGTAATTACGTAGTAATGAGCGAAAGAAGTTGCCAGGATCAGGATGTCACTTATTTCCTTATTCTTATGGTTCGTTTCAATGGTAGCCAGTTTTTGGTATTTATTTTTAGTGGGGATTTTAGTATGAGAGTAGTAATTAAATTTAATTTGCGAGCAGTGTTTCTTTTGGGTGGTGTGAAAAACCTTGAGTCAATGCCATTGCTCTTAGAAGAATTTATGCTTTGGGAGATGTGAATGGTGTGATGAACGGGGCAGCCAGCAGTTTCGCAGTTGTGCTTAGTTTTATATAGGATAAGCGTAATTTGAAACAATTAAAATAGTAGATAAAAAGACTTATGTCATTTAAAATTATTTACTTTTTTTTATCAACAAAGTTGTATCATTTTTAAATTTTAAATTTTAAAACTTTTTTTGCCTAACCAATATTTATTACTGTTTTTCTTTTAAATTAAAGGCTTAAAGTTACAGAAGCATCCAGAATTGGACGAATGTAGGGGTTCGGGGTCAAGTGAAAATTTAAATAAGAATATAAAAGAAATTTCAAGTACAGAGATGGGAGTGATGA
>BMAW01068262.1:0-20744 GCA_019974015.1 Nephila pilipes
GTAGCCACATTTGGCAAAATACTGCCAAATAATTCTTGTCGCCAAGGATAAACCTTTCCTGAATTCTGGTTCCCATTTTTTTTAATAGAATGACTTACAAACTTTCAAATGCATGTTTTGATTTTATGAGTATTATGAATTTCTTAATATGCTCACAAATGTATCTTTTTAAGTAAATTTTAAAGTTAAAAATAACTAACAGTTTTAACTAATATTTCAATAATTTTCTTTAATAAACTTTGCTACCATATAAAAACGTTATTTTTAAAAACGTTGGTTTTTATATCGAATTATTATATACGAGCACGACGAGCTCTTGCACAAACGGGGGGTCCAACTGTAGGGATGAAATGTACAGTATCGTGCTTAATTGTATTCTTAGGGGAAACGTTCAACTGAGTAATCTCCTTAAACCTACGCAAAAGATCCAAGTAATCGGAATTCCCGACAATGGTTTTTACCACCGGGACATTACTTAAAGTAGTTTTACCCTTAGCTTTTAAATCATTTAAAGGATCAACCAAACAGCGTTTTTTCAAATCAACCAGCAAACCAAAATGTTCCAAAAAGTCCGCACCGATAATAGGCTTAGTAACCTCAGCGACAATGAAAGACCATTGAAAATTACGTCTTAAACCTAAATCAAGTGTCAGTAACTTAGAACCAAAAGTTGCGATTTTAGACCCATTAGCTGCGTATAAAAAGAAATCAGTTTTCCCATTACTTTTAGTTACATACGATTTAGGATAACATGAAACATCACTACCAGTATCAACAAGAAAACCGGTATGGTGGTTTACATCATTAACAAAAAGCCTGCGACTTTCACCTCTTAAAACAGAAGACGTCGCTACTCCTGTGAGTGATTCGAGTTTTTTTGCTCAAATGCACATGGAGATATGCAACGTTTTGCCTTTTCCTGATACCTAAAATGGTACCAGCACAGCCAACCTTCCCGTTTCCTATCACTAGCTCGAGATACCGATGTACTTCGTCTACGTTGTGGTTTTGGGGATGCATGTCTTGAACCCGACCTAACCAATCTCGAGAGTTCATCTAACTGTTGTTGAAACTTAAACAATTGCTCATCTCGACGACTAACGTGATCAGTACTCGAATTACCATCAGAAACAGAGTTTATACTGCCCTGTGAAAACTCAATGATTTTATCAGCCATTTCTGCCAACTTGTTTAGGTTCTCTGAACTAACAGCTAGAACGGCTTGAACTTGCGGTGGTAAACGCCTCATCCAGATATTCTTAAGAAAAGATTCGTCTATATGGTTTTCACTCAATTCTCGCATTTGTCTAAGCAATAAAGACGGGGATCTATCACCTAATTCCAAATCCTCAATTAGAGTTTTAACTTTCAGGTTTTGTGATACTTCAAACTGCTCTAGTAAACGGTTTTTGAGAGCCGAATATGGACACGAGGGTGGTTCACACACTATATCTGTAGCATGTGAAAGAGTTTCAGGGTCCAATGAAACAACTAAATGGTCAAATTTGGTTTGCTCGACCGTAATGCCAGCTAACCTAAAACTAGCTTCAAGCTGCATAAAAAATAGCTTTACATTACGAGGCCAAAAATTAGGAACCTTAACAGTAACTCTTTCACAACCATTATTTGAACCTACAGCTCCTTCACTTTTAGTATCTTTACCTTCAAGTGACATCTCAATCTGAGCGAGTGGGATAATGAGTGACTGATCGTGAAGTTTATTGGCGCAAGAGGAGTTAGTGAGAATGTAAAGCGCACTGGTGTAAGAGCCAGATGTAGCTAAATCGACATCTCAAAGCGACAGTAAAAAAATTAAAAAAAATTTACCGACCAAATTCCTGCCTCAGAGGTTCGAACCATAGATAGGGACGTTACCAATTCACAGGTCTCAGAGTGTTTCCGCCGGGTAGCATATCTTTACAGCTTGCTTCCAAGTTTGATGGTAAGTTCCTCAGCATCCAATTAGCCTTTCCAGGAGTATTCAATACTTGTTCCTTGACCGGGTCACCAGCTTATGGGGAATTGTGTATGTTGATAACCGTCAATTTCCCATAATTTCCTTTAAGAAGGTGTGCGGAATGTAGGCAATTCTTCTGTCGTTCCGGAGAGCTGTTACATTAACATTTCACTTTAGCCATTAAATTAATCAGTTCCATTAAATTAATTAGACACCGAAAACGTGAAAGAAACTTCAAAAGTCAGAGCTTTTAGATAACTCTTGTTTTAATGTAAAAAGAAACACCTCCAATCATTAACAACAGTAGCCTCATTCTCAAAATTATAGAACAACACATAATAAAAATAATGGTTTGTTGCCAATCGCACAGGAGTAAATCTCTTTATAATTATTTAAGCAAACGATCTTTTCTTCATATTACTCTTGTCCTTTTTGAGAGGCAAAGAACGACTCATTTTACTCAAACTAAACATTTACAAATTTAAAACATAAGCGAATGGAGAAAAGATCGTCTGCTTTTGTCCTTCAATTCTCCTTGCAGCTCCGCAGTCAAAAATGATGTCAAAAGATGACGTAGCAGCCGCCACAATTGTGATGAATGTTAAAATAATTGCTTATTATTTAATTACATATGATGAATGTTAAAAATAACTTACGTTTTATAATTTATTAATTTAAGTTAAAAAGAGGTGTTGATTTTTAACATATATTAAGCTCTATTTATCTTTGTGGATAAACAAATAGCAGAGATTCATCTGAAAACCTAGATTGAATCTGTCATTAATTTTGGAACAAAAGTTTTAAGACATCAAAGTTCGAATCTCGATCAGCGGAATTTTAGATAATGCTGTACAAACAGAAACAAAGTATTTTAAAACGTATCATAAAATTTTATACAAATATATTCACCAAACAGTTTTAAACCAGCATCATTCAAATTCACAAGTGGCGTCACGGACACGTGAATACAGCTGTAACTACACTTTCCAGCTAATCAAGCACGAAATTTTTCACGATAACTTTTATATAAAAATGTGTTACCAATATTAATACACATAAATAAAAACATTTCTTGGTGTAAAGTGTCTGCATTACGTATGAAAGCAAAAGAAATAGGTGATGAATGTTTCATAAAATTTCAGGATAATTTTAATGCTAATTCATTACCTAATTATTCAATTTGAAATTGTGCTATCGACTTTAGTAATTTGGATAGGAATGGGAAATGGAATCCGTGGTATTGACCTTTTCGAGGTTCCGTAATATTGACTTATTAATTGTTTTCTTTTTCTGAGAATTCCATGTGTTAGCCGAGTCTCAAAAATCGTTCCAGAATCCTTCCGACTGATGAGATATTATCTCCTTCGAAGTAGATACAAGGCAAACAATTAATTGTTTTGGTTGATTTTCGGTAACTTGTGGGATGATGAACGCACCTGTCGGCAGTGACAACTCAACACGGCAACAATCAGCAGGTGGCAGCAGCCAACCAATGTTAATGAAACATTTTCGTTTGTTTCGGTGCCGCTTAACAGATGGCAGCACAAATAGTAACGCTGTCTGAAGTCAAAACAGGTATATTTTAACCATTTCGCACATGGAATTGGCAAGTACCACAACAAGAACAAGATAAATGATATCTTCTGATTTTACTGAAGACGAATGATTGCATCTATCATATAGGCCAATAAAGAATGAATCTCACAAAATGTTTTCATAAAATCTTTATCAAATCCAAAATGTTTTCTTCCATATTTGAATATCGTAAGGTGATTAGCAATCTAAATAAAGCTATGATTATATTTTATTAACACATGCAATCACATTGAGGATAAGAATAAATATAATAACCACTTAGAAACAAATCTCATCTTGATTATTTAAAATTAGAATTTAACTGATATGTTAGAGTTACATTTGAAATGGCGGATCCATCGGCATTATTTTGTTAAAATAATTTATCCGAATTAAATAGTATTTACGAACCGATTCCGAATTACATACATATTTTTGAGTACTAATCTTCCGTGAATCGTTTAAATTGATGCTCAATAATGTAAAACTGTTCGTTCTATTAATTTACAATTAAAATTGAACGACGATTTTGAAGGCTATGAGATTGATTTTAAAGATAGTAAGGAATGAAGATAAACAGTAATTTGACAAAATATTATTGATAAAATAGAAGTAAAGAGAAAATATCTAAATTGATTTTAAATCATATACCAACTTTACCCGATACTCTAATAATCAGAATATATTTTAAGTCGAAAAATATCGCAAATATTTATATAGTAATATTTAACTAGTAATTCATAATGAGCTTACTGAATTTTCAATTAAGGTAATCTAGCAAATTGTCTCTGAAAATAGCAATTTGATAAAATATTTTTACACTGTGAATAGAGGCAAATAAAACATATAGTAATTAAAAATTTTAAGCACATTTCTTCTGTGCAAAATTTCAGAGAACAAGTTTTAGTCTTTTTGTAATATTAAATTATCACTAAATATAAGAATTAAAGTTAAAGATGAAAGATCGAGAAATAGACAATAGTAAACTTTTCCGATAATAAAATTAAAGGAAACGATACATTATTAGTTCGAATTGTTGTTTGCCACATGTAATTGTACTAAAGCAACAGATAAAATAATAAACTGAATATATTTAAGCTAAATGGCCAAATTTTGAAGCAAGCGAAAATTAAAAGTAGACCAAAAGTGATTCACCTAAAACAAGAAAGCCTTAGGTGGCTTATACAGTAAATCAATATTAAAATTCAGCTTGACCCCAAACATTCTGAAGAAAGCAAACTAAAAACAAAAGAAGAAGTTGATATTCTTGAGGCAAAAAGCCTCACAGCTAAAATTGAATAATGTTATTTTCAGTCATATCTGATTCCAGTTTATATGTTTTAAGTTAGTACATAAAACGGATAAATAAAATACTTTTATATTTGTTCCACTTCAATCCAAAAATTGGGGAAAATTGGTTACGACATAGAAAATTGAGTTCTATTAATGGTGAAAGCAGGTATCAGACATTAGTGCATTTATTTTACTAATCCAATAAAAATTCAGGAGAAATTTATTAGTGACGTATTTTTAGAAACTGTTACTGGTGAAAAGCAGACATCAAAATATACACAAAACAAGATAAATTTTTGAAAAGTAGTCAGGTATGACATTTTGGGCTAATCAAACAATTGCTCCTGGTGACTAATAAGATATTCGACCACATGTGCTTCCGAACTTCGAGGCAGAGTGTTAATAACCATGATGCAGCATTGTTTCGAACCCTGACCAGGGTACGAAGTTGATTATCCTACCAACCAGGCTGAAAAGACATCTCATCTGGCTGGTTGAGTAAGGCTATTAACTTCTAACGTTGTAGAAGAGTCACAGACATTTTATTTATTTGTATACTGACAAGTATATGAAAATAAATTTTATTCTGGAAATAAATAATTTAAATAAAATTCACCAATTTAAATAAATTAAAAGTAATACCATAACAACTAATTTTCATGATAAAATAACTATAAATATACAATTAAATACGATTTCCAGATATATTTGTCACCATATTTAAAAGATAACCACGTAAGAAGCATAACCTTGTACACTTAGTTTCCTAATTTATTTAATTTTGAAACAACTGCCCTGTGATACCGCCCTTCCATTTAATTTACAGACATTATGAAGTTCAATTAAACAGCCAATGAGGTCACAATTTTAAAGAGGCACAGAAAAACGACACAGTTCTTCACAGATCATGTAAAGTCGCTTAATATTTCTGTGTTGTTGTAGCGTTTTATTGCAGAAGCAAGATTTCGATAAATTCACTTATATCATTTTATTGCACTTTTCTTTTCTATATAAAACAAGCAAAACTGGAACGGGCCAGCAACAAATACAAAAGAATATCATAATTACGTACATAATTATTCCAGTTACCGTTCTAACAAAGTAAATAACTTGCAATAACAGACCAGAGACCACTGATAAACCGATACATCGGTTTACCAATAATATTTCTGTAATTCACCCAGGCATCTCCTATGTTTAACTTCAAGAAGTTAAGGGAATCATAATACCTAGATACCCTAGTGATGCTTTTCCTTCCTCCTGTGGAGCATCAGTCTTTGAAAAACATGGGTGACGCACCACCACCCTAGTGATCCTTTCTATTTTCGACCATCCTTCTTGCCCACGAATTTTCCTTTTTCTTCCATATTCCTCATAATTAGATCACAGTTACACTTGGTTTGGTGGCAGTACAGTCACATTTAGCTATTTTGCATCATAAACTTATTTTCCTTCACTACTATTCAAACATCTGCTACTATAAACCACAAGTTTTCATTTATGTATAAGAATTGAGGTGCTATGGGGCATTGTTGAAAAGAATATTTGAAATGGAACACATTTTATACCGAAAATGTATTTATTCGATTATAAGGTCTTTCAATGCATGGAAACAGGACCACGCTAATATCATTTTGAAGCTACAATGTATGTAATGTATATTAAAGAAGCATTTGATCATTGGTTTTATGGGTTACCACCCACCGTGGGCGTTGAATGTATCTGAGGGGGCAGTTTTAGTTCAAGGTCCCTAAGAGGCTTACCTTTTTAGGTAGATGGAGACTTCATGGACCTATGCCTTGTGATCTTTCTTCTCCTATGGACCTAGCTTTGTCCTGGTAAATATGACTAGCACCTGGGACATCCTAGCGATCCTTCTCACTTTCATCCTTATTGCAAAAATTCTTTCTTTTCCTTGTCCTTTTTCCTCCTTTGTCTTGATCATGGATATGCGATTGTAGCAGCATTGCTCGATGTCATTGTTGCGTCATGTACCAGCTTTCTCTCACTTTTAATCCAGTTATTTTAAGTGACGTGGAGGACCACCATACTCCGTGATCAATACTCATTAAAAGCTGAAAAGCCTGATTATCTTGTAGAACCTATTGAACACATGTTTCTCTCAATAATTGCATAAATTAAAATTAAAACGGAATGGTATCAGAAAATAAGAATGAATGCTTTTACTTTAATTGAAATTGAGAGAATGAGAACAATTAGTAAATTAAACTAATAAGAGAAGCTATTTAAATTAAAGTTATCATTACATATATGTGGTATCTGTAGAGGTCTAAATAGAATCTAAGTACACTAATGCCGGTTGATTTTATTTATGCTAAATATGAGTGGTGTCTAGGGTATAGTTTTATTACTGGATTCCATTATGACTGCATTTACCTCAATCCAACTGGCGAGGCTTGAAATTAAATCAATACTTTTATTTATGAATAGATGAAGACATTTTACAAAAAGGGTTTGCCCGTTTGATTTTACTTTAGCGAACTAGTTCATCGGAGAAGATGAAGTGGCAGTCCAAATTCTAGACATAATGACGACGTGGGCATTGAAGCGCACCCCGGCGCTCGGAATAGATAGTTCAGTTGATTATATGATGAAGAGCGAAAAGAAGGAAGTAAGTAGAGGAAGAGTTCAGGTTTGTTCAAAATAGGGCGCGTGAACTAACACATGATGCTGATTCGTAGGGCAACCTATCTAGTAAATGAGGAACTGGTTTTGTAATGTTGTATTACTTCACCCAACTCTTGTGCCATGTATAAATAAATATAATAACCCTGAAAGTCAATAACTGATGAAAGCACTAGTCCAACTCAATTATTAATTTATCAATTACTGTAATATAATATTTAATGATTTATAGCTCTTTAACTCTAAGATTAACCTACCAATTCAAATATTATTGAAATACTTTATCAAACCCTTCCAGTTGGGTTTGTTTTTATCTCAAACTTCTCTGCCAGCTAAGCAGCTACAGCCAGTAACTATCACTTTTCTCATCCTCAATTTTCTTTACTATAATACTATATATGACCAATTTTATTTCCACCTGCATCTGATTATCATAATATTGTTTCATTTGGGTTGGGAAGAAATTGTTATTCCACAATAAATATCAATTAAAGTCACTAAGGTTAGTGAAGAGAAAATGGATGAATAGCCCAGCGTCACAGTTTTACAATATTATTGAAAATGCAGATAATAGATAATTAGTTGAAATCCTATATATATACAGAGAAAGAATAGAGAGTAGTTAACGGACAGTGAGGTTGAGGATCAGTAGGATTGGAAAAATTAATAGTAAGAGAGAGATAAATATTTGACTTTGTGATAAGTGACAAGGATCGAAAATAAATATTTAGTCAGAGAAACATATTTAGTGGGTTAACTTGATCCAGAGGTAAAAAGCATTTTATAATATAAATATTTTGTAATGAGTGCATGAGAATCTGTTTCACAACCGTGATAAGCATTTGATTTCGTGTTATTGTATAAGAAGAATAAAAGTTTGTTAAGAACTTTGATTCTATGATTACATTTAGATTGTTTAATATTGCTTAAACTTGAATAAGAATGGAAACAAAGGCGTACTGATAGCGAAACTGATGTCACACCTGAACCCCACTGTTAGCAGTGTTGACATGAACTTGTGCAACCATGTGGAGTTTCCATTTTCCTCAAAGTTATGGTTGCTTTAATTATCTTATATGAAATGGATTCGAAAGAATGGTAAAGGGAATGTTTCTGATTGATTTTTCTAACTTTCGGAAGATTTTTAAACTCAAATATCTGAAACTCACTACATTACTGATTTCAAGAAAGGGAGTCGGCGTTTTCATTCATTTATTTATTCTGAAAAGGGTGAATATTTTTGAGATGGGAGAGGTGGTACGCCAAGAATTGTAAAGCTATATGCATTGATAAAAGTATTAATAATGTAGCATTTTAAAACAAACACCAAAATGGTGAGATTGATCTGTTCTAATATCTTAAGACCTAAGGTATACAATAGGGAACCTTATGATATGGATAAAATTTAAAAATGTTGTTTAATGGCCTTCAAATTTAAGGTACCTATTTAGAGAAAAGACTTTAAATAGTGTTAGTTTTGTTTCGTTATTTTCGTATTGTTGTTTAGCATCGCACTTGAAACAACACGAGGGCTGCTGGCGACTGACAGGTATCTTTCAGCCCGGTTGAATGACGAGGATGACACCTAAGCAAGAGACTGCTATCCAAATTTCCACACTGCTCCACTGAGAGCACTAGGGACTGAGACAGATTTAACTGCATCAGCCCTGCCACGGGAGGTCTTTAGTGCCATCGGTGCCCGAATCACAATTCAACGAACGTCGGCAACGAGCTCGCGATCATGACCACTAGGTTACCGTGGCCAGCTAAATAGTTCTTGAGAATTAACATATTGAATAGTGGGTGTATGCTAATTATAGCAATTTAAATTGCCGGAAATACAAAGCATGGGAACTCACGACCAAGAAGAACGTTTCTTTAATTGTTTTGGGAAAAATTTAGTTACTTGGATGTCATTTTAGATTACGATATAATTATTATTTTAGATGAATTTTTAGAGTTTATATATTTTGTTTTCAGTTGAAATTACTGGTACCAGTTGAGTAACTCGGAACTGAATACCTCTTAAAGTTGCCAAACATTTTCCATTTTAAAGCGAATGTAATATGAAGAAAATTATTGATGAAATTCATAAACACCTACTTCCTATTTTGAAATTGTAAGTAAATGTCAAATTATACTTAATCTTTAAGGGGCACATTTTAGAACGGTTACTGTGAAAAGTTTATTTAACAAACGCATTGAAAGATTTCTCATGAAACTGGGCGAGAACATTCATGCTGATTATTATTCTGCCCATCTCCTGAAGAGCATTCGGTTCGGATGTTTTCCGGGAAGATTGCATGTTTTTCCCACCCTTAGGAGGAAAGGCTGGTGACCTTGGAGGCTGTTGCTGTTTGAACCCTGGACCAGTGGGGCTGGAAAATGTTGACCGGTTGCGCTTGTTGCGCCTCACCACTAGGCTGAAAAGACATCTCATCTGGCTAGTTTGTAAGGCGTTTTAACTCTGGTTTGAAAGAGAAAGAATCGCTACAAGCACTGCTGAATTCACTTTAAAATTCCGATATAAAACCAACGTTTTAAAACAATGCTTTTATATAGTAGCAAATTTATTAAAGAAATTGTTGAAATATTAGTTAAACTGTTAGTTGTTTTAACTTTAAAATTTACTTAAAAGAGACATTTGTGAACGTAAAATTCATAATATCAGTAAATCAAAACATGCATTTGAAAGTTTGTGTTATTCTATTAAAAATGTTCAGAATTCAGAAAATTATTGTGATAAGACACCGCGCCCAAATATTAGAATTTTCTTTCTGTTAATGTGGATTACTGACTAAAAGTTTCAACCCTACTATTCGAGATAGTAGAGGGAAGATAGTACTTTAGTACAAAAGCTTAGAGTACAAGTTTTATTGATACCTCATGCGGCGTGGGAGGCCCGGTGTCTCAGAGGGGCGAAATTTTTCCTCAATCCTAAAAGCGCCGAAAGGAAAGAATATTTTGACTTATTAAAACTATTGAAATATGAGTTAAAACTTGTCGTAAACGTCTAAATATTGCATTGTTAGGTGAGTACAAATGATTCCCAAAATTTCGTAAAGCTCTAGCTTGCTGGAAGTTGGTTAAATTAACGGATCGAAATTTGATGACACACTCACACACACGCCAAGTGAAATTGAAAAACGTTTAATAATAATTGATATAAAACAACGTTTTTATATGGTGGCAAAGTTTATTAGGAGAAAATTATTGAAATATTAGTTAAAACCAGCATATTTTCTTAACTTTAAAATTTACTTAAAAGAGACATTTTAGACAGTATTAAAATTCATAATACTTATAAAATCAAACATGCATTTGAAAGTTTGTAAGTCATTCTATTAAAAGAATGGGAACCAGAATTAGAAAATTATTGTGATAAGACATGCGCCAAATATTGGAAACTTTTCTTATGAATGATTACTGATTAAAAGTCAGCAACCCTTACTATCTGAGATAGTAAAGGGGAGATAGTATCTCCCCTTTAGAGCAAAGTTTACGATACCGCATGCTGCGTGGGAGTGCCCGGTGTTCTAGAGGGGAAAGAAATTTTTCTCAACTTCTAAAGCGCCCAGAGGAAAGAATATTTTGACTTATTAAAATTAGAAAATATTAGTCAAAACTTGTCGCAAACGTTCAAATATTGCATTGTTAGGCGAGTACACGAACGATTCTAAAATTTTAAAGCTCTAGCTTGATGGGAAGTTAAATTAACGGGATCGAAAATTTGATGACACACTCACACACCAAGTGATATTCAGAAAAACGTTGTAAAAGAAGTAGTATCGTTTCAACGAGAGGCTCGCGAGCTTCGTTAAGTTATTTTAAACATGCGATAAATGAAATTGTCTCATAAATGAAAACTGAATCACCAGGTAGTATTTTCATTTTCCACATAATATTAAGATTCGTAAAGAAACTGATGTCTACTGTAAAAGAACTGGAGGTAGCATAGATATGACCAAATCTTCTGCTTGAAATTTAAAGAATATTTCTTTATTCTGATGACTGCTGTTTTCATCTAATATTATAGGCAGGATCTTTAACCTAGTACAAATTTTTCAAACAGATAGAAATAGAACAGTTGTTATTATTGGGTTGGCAACTAAGTAATTGCGGATTTTTAGAAATCAAAGACAATTTTTCATGGAACTAAATAACTTTATTCTGTCGTATTGCCCATTTTGATCAATGACCTTTGCCATCTTTCAGGCAGTATCATAATCCCAGCCTTATAAAACTTGGTTTTATTAGCAAAAACTGAATTAGGTACTGACATCATCATCATTATTGAAATTTTTACCATTCAGAAGGAGTTTGTAAAGATCGAAACAAAAGTAATCAGATGGTGCAAGATCAGGACTATATGGTGGATAAACATCCCAACCAAGTCTACTGTTTTGCCGAGTGACCAAAGATGTGTGACCTAGCATTGTCATGATGGAATACAACACCTTTCGATTTGTCGACTTGGGCCAGCTTTTTCGTTCGTATTGTTTAATTTCTCGTTAGTTGTTCAATGTAGACATCAGAATTGATCGTTCGGTTGCGGTAAGAGTTCAAAGTAGACACTCGAATCCCACCAAACTGATAACAAAACCTTCTTTGGATGAATATCAGCTTTTGATGTTGTTTTTGAGTGTGTTCAATTGGCCTGCTCCACGATCTTTTCCGCTTAATATAAACAACCCATTTTTCATCGCCAGTTATCAGTCGTTTAAAATTGATCATTTTCATTATGTTTTTAGCGTTCACAGCTGTTAATGCGTTGCGTTAATGCGTTTCTTTCAGTTCGTGAGGAACCATATATTAGAGTTTTGAACAAAGCTGTTGTTTTAGATTAATGCATGTATGTGATACATGAAGCTTCTCTGCAATCTCACATGTTGTACCAGACGATCCGAATCGATTATTGCTTTATTTCGTCATCAACTTCAACTGGATGACCAGAGCTATATCTTTGAGTGAAAATCACCAGAACGAAATTTGGTAAACCAATTTTGACACTACTGTTCTCAAGGCTTCGTCACCATAAACATCACATAAATTTTTATGAGCTTACAATGCGTTTTTCCCTTTGCGGAAATAAAAAGCAAAATATGACGAAATGTCTTTGATTTTCCATTCTTCAACGAAGGCTAAGCGAAAAACTACGCAAATCGATCAAAACATTTTTACTGATTGACAGCTGAATTGCTAACTATCAAATAACAAATGTGTTTACATTTGTATCATGTCTGCGTAAACCTAAAATTCAATTGACGCCATCTATGAGTGAAATCCGCAATGAGCTAGTTGCCAACCCAATATCAGCTCATATAGGATTACATCATTCATTAAACAGTGACCTTCAGCTTCTGAAATATTCCCTAATATGCATTTTACATATTAAATTTAAAATTTATTCTAACAGAACACTGAAGAAATAATTGAAAAATTTCCGAATTTGAATTTTTAACATCAGCGAAAGCAGCCTTAACTCCTTGAGGTCCAAGTAAAATTGTACACACAAAGCTTTTCTAAATTATTTTAGTTAATGATTAAGTATCACTATTCAGAGAAAAATTGAGAAAAATAATTTTTCAAATCTTTGATCTTTCAGAATTACACTGTACCTAACTGGGTAAATTGAATTGAATGCCCATAATTTATGTATTTGCAATTTTTAAATGAAGATAATACGAAGAAAAATGCTATGAGGAAATTGTGAAAGTACTTACAATTTTGAAAATTTGAGTAAATTTCAACTTTTACGCATCTCGTTCAAACTTCCGAACCTAGAACCCTCGTTGAAATGGTGCTGTCCCTGTCTAAGCTAAATTTTCTTTCGAACACTGAAAGACTAATCATGAGGGACTTAGAGTAATTTTGGTTGTGAATGTTGAGTTAAACTACCAATGAGCTGCTTGTCTCAATTGGTGTACGTATTAAGATGCAAATTTGAAATTTACCCCAATTTTAACGATTCAGTTTTTTGTGAATTTCATCACAAATAATATTTTTCTTCGTATTCACATCTATTTGAAATTGTAAAATGTATGGCAACTTTATATGTTTAAATTCAGAGGTCTAATGTTAAGTTCCCAATTAACGTAATTTTAAAAATGAAGTTTTTCCTCAATATTATCTATCAATGATACTGATCAAAAATACTAATTTATTAAAACTTTACAGCTTTTACTTGATCGTAGGAAGTAATCTAGATGACAATAGCTAAATGCTCAATGAACAGTAATAACATCCCTGTACAGTGTTCGTTGAGTGTACTATTGAAGGACGAATCTTTTACGTGACTGTAAAGGATCAGCAATTTAACTGGCTGCTATGTATAAATGGCAGGCTTCATCAATCAATTCTCATGAGATATTATCTACCTCATGGATCTCAAAGAAGCGTCCAATGTTTCAAACTTCAATAACCTGAAGGGAATCATTCCATTCATTGTTTCAAAGAGAATTTAAATTTTTACTGTTTCTCGTGCATCCAGGAGTGTCTCATAAAGTGTCGTTATAAATGCAAAACGACGGATGGAAATAAATGACTCTTCCTCTATAAGAGTGCATACCAGTTTTTTGTGCATAAACCCACCCCAAACTCATGGATTGATTTTAGAAAGGAATATTTTATTAATGCATAAATTTACTATTATCTATAAATTTGGGGTAAGTCTATGTTGACTTCTGAAAATTAAAAGAAATCATTCGAGCAGGTAAATATTATTGATATTTTCGAGAAAAACAAATAGGGTATTTTTCCATTCTAAAAAGATTATTTTATACTTTTAAAATACTTGCAACGGATTCTTAGAGTTTTTCCTTCTAACTAATTTCAAAGTTCTTTTGAGCTACTTTTGTTCCAGTTATTTGACTTGTTAGAATGTTATACAAATTGATTTGTAAATTAGATTTTATAATGTAGAGAAAAGGATTATCAAATAGAAAGGTTGATGAATCAGATAGTTAAATTAGATGTCATAGGGTAAAGGGCAGCAGGAGGTTGAGATTTTAAGGCACACCTATATTAATACAAGAAAGTTAAATGATTATCGGAGACATAATATTTACCTCAGATCCAGTCATTCTGGAGTGTTCATTTGTCTTTAATAGCAAGATAAGTCAAATTTTCAAATTATCCTTAGGCTTTTCTACATGATTTTCTAACCTCCGTGAATTTAGTTTCAGTTTTATTAACGCGTGTTGACATGGAATGCAACATCGAGGGTTATTCATCGTACCTCTAATTTTGTCCACGGTCAGTCGACGTGACGACACCCGAGCTAGGCACCCCTCTCTTAACTTTACACCAATCCAGAGTGGCTTTGGGCCTCAGACACAGATTTAACGTCATCTAGCCCTGCTACACGGCTATGCCTTAGCGGCAAGGATCGAACTCCGCGACTGAACGAAAACCGCGGCCACGAATCAAGCCTACCATCTAGGCCATCGCGGCCACTTCGACCCGTGAAAGGGAGCATCTGTGTCTAGGAGAATGCGGCCGTTTCGTAACAGACCTTAGATCCACTTTAAAGTTACATGGTTGCTTTTGCTCCTGAACCTTTTTAACTAGACCAATGAATGGCCCTTCTGGGTTAGTTATTAAGGCGTTTTACCTGTGTGTTAAACCGCACACACATTAATCTTTATCTGAGAACTGCAAGTATTAACCACCCACATTATAAAAAGTCTATTTTTAGACTTCATTATAGGAATCGTTAAAATAAATTATTCCTGAAAGTCTTGCAAAGAAGATAAACCACAGTGGATATAACTTTCTTAAAATTATTTAATAACGCATTTAATTTTAAATAAGGCAACGCTATATATGACAACAGAATGGAAATTTATTTATTTCTTAATTTCATCCTCATTCTTCACTTCTCTCACTTTCTCTCCGCTGTCTCGTTCATACATTATCATTTCATTTTACTAACTATTTTCTCATTTATCCATTTACTAACTCAATTTCTCATTTATTCATGTATTTCTCACTCACCTCCACCTCTCATTCATTCCTTTATCTGCACCCACCTATTAATTTTTCAATCACTAATTCAATCCTCTATTCAACTTATCCATTCGTTCACTAATTACCATTCATTATACACATTTGGTCTAAGTTAATGAGCAAAATTTCAGAACTCCCACCTATTATTCAAAAAGCCTTAACGTTTTGAAAACTGAAGAATCATCAGAAGTAATCATGGAGACAATAGAAGTTCCTAACTCTGAAAGTAGTCAATTTATAACAGTGTGCATTTACATGAACTAAAATATGCATATTATACCATAATTTGCTTAATAGGATCTCTTCTAGAACTTTATAATATAAAATAAATGCATTTCCATCAAATAAATTACATATGAACACATTTTAAAATATCGAAAATTAGTTTTCAATTTTCTAAATTTAAAAGTTAATATTTTTGTTAAATTTATAGGTTTTTAGGTTATAACGTACATTATTCTCAAAAGTAATGTTCATAACATAAAAGAAAATCATCATTTCTTAAAATAAATCGTAAATCGTACAAAAATTTTATCTGAAAATGTTCTTTGCTAAAACACGCACATTACACAAAATATACATAAAATAGAAATAAAATAAACTATATAAATTACACATGATATTAAAAGTTTGATTTCAATTTTTACAAATGTTTCTGAATAGTGCAAATTAAAATTAGTACATCCAGATCAATATTTGATAATACTTTCCTTTTTAGATTTTTCTTCCGTTTGTGAGCTAATTCGTTTTTCTGAAAATATAAATAGAAATTTCTTGCACCTTTTTGCTGATAAGGCTTTCTGTAATCTTCCATTTAGCTAATGTTTCAGAAGATTTCAGTGCTATACTTTATTATTTTTG
Source organism: Nephila pilipes (assembly GCA_019974015.1). Taxonomy (NCBI): domain Eukaryota; kingdom Metazoa; phylum Arthropoda; class Arachnida; order Araneae; family Nephilidae; genus Nephila; species Nephila pilipes. The sequence continues at coordinate 16,340 of BMAW01068262.1, forward strand.
TATATTTTAACTTCAAAGTACTTCAGTATTATTCTAATGTTTTCACGACTTTATGCATCAGTTTATCTTTAGCTAAAATGTTTGTGTTAAGTCCTTTTCATAAATCGTGATTGTTTAGTTTGTGTCTGTTATGCAACCTCATGGTTGATCGTACCTGCTCTAAAATCTAAGGAGCTGATGGATGGAAAGTGCCATATTATTCCACTAAAACAATTTTCTCATTTATTTATGATAGGTTTCTTTTCCACTATCACCTATCAACAGACACAGCAACATCCATTTACAAAAACTTCCATTGTAAATTTATTTCTAGAAATTAATTTATTTTACTTTGTTAATTTTCCGTTTTGGGTTTTTAACAATGTTCAGCGATATTTTTAAACTTTACAAGGTAGTCTCGAACAAAATGGGTGGCAGCGCGGTAGTGATCATGGCTTCGATTGTGGCTGGCGTTGTTCAGTCGCGAGTTCGATCCTAGCGCTGAAGACCGCCGTGTAGCCGGGGCCGATGCACGTTAAATCTTTCGGGGCCCAAAGTCCCCTGCTGGCGTGGTGTGGAAATTAGAGAGGGCTGTCAGTGTCGTCCTCAGTCACTCTGACCGTGGTTCAAAATAGAGGTCCGTCCCCAATAGTCCCTAGTCGTTGCTCCAGTGCGAAGAAAAACTAAACTAAACTCGAACAAAATGGGAAAATTACGACTTTGCATCATCTGAGAGATGTTAATTAATTACCGTGCTTTTGACGAACTTTTTGGGGAACGCCAAAGTTTAAGTTAGATTTTTAAAAATAATTAATCGTTTTATCCAGAAATTATCGATACAAATGAAACTGTATTCAAACGGTCAGGAAGGAGTGTTTGGACTTTTTCAATAAATGAACGGAGTAATTTATAACCTCTTAATCTAATATCATGAGTATTCATTTAAAAGTACTGAAATATTATTCAAAAGTTGTCCATTGAAGAAATTGTATGCTTCGAACCTGGTTGTTTTATTAATCCATCCGTAAGACTGGAATACTAACTAGCATTTATTAAAAGTACAAGCTCTTATAAAGATTTCATATTCTCAAATACTTTATTTCACTATCAAACAGAAGTTAACTTGCCTTGAAAAGGCCTACATCTAAATATCAGATTGAAATTGATATGATAGTGCAAAACGCCAAATATGAAGTACAAATAATGAAGTAGAAATTGATAATATTTTATTCTGCCTACGGTTAAAGTAATATCTTTGAATTTAACTTTCAATCAGTGAGATGATTGGTTTTCCAATAATAGTTTTATAATACCGGTATGAATTTAATTTCTTTTTATCCATAATAAGCATTACGATCTCAGAAAAGTCTTACTTCAAAGAAATATTATATAGGATTAATGTAAAAAAAATCTACCACTTGTTTAATTTTTAGAGAATAAATTATCAATCTATTGCAATGATACACAGTAACCTCTCTTTAATTCGGCATTCGATGGTTCGACTCTTTTTAATTCGACCTTTTAACTAAGCCTTTTGCTTTGGAAAATATTTTCCTGTAAATTCGGACATTTGTTGACCTTGTCCGATAAGTCACGATACATCGCTGCTAGCATTTTCCCTCAATGTTTATAATAACAATAATGCTCATATGTATGTTTTCTTATCATACAGGTAGCAGATCACGACTTCCTTTAATTATCATTGTATAGCTTTAATTTTTTTTTCTTTTGCTCTGCGTTTTTATTAATGCGAGAAAAATCAATGAAATTAATGTTCAGTGTGTGAATTCAATGTTGTCGTTGCCAGAATGAGAAACAAAATACTTTATAGGATATTTATATCGTCTACATAGGTTCAGAATGGGTGTAAGCACATTAAATACGAGGGTCGCTCAATAAATGTTTAGAAATTCCAAGAAATGGTGCTCATAGCGTCGAAAATGGTTTGTTTTTAGTTCATATTATGACACACTAGACAGTTGTTTAAGTCTCAGTATTCGTATTCGTAATCATGACGTCTTTCGAACCTTAAAAATTCTTCGTCATAACTTTTCCCGCCCCAATGAGACCTTCTTCGCCTTTCCTGAAAACGATTCACCGTAAGCAACCCTAAGTTTGGATTTTTGCTTGATTTCCGGTGCATAATGATGAATCCAGGTCCCACCGACGGCGATAACTCGACGTGGCAGCAATCAAAGTTTGATTGGGCAGCAAATGACTACCAAATAAAAACTAACTTATGAATCAATTTCAAATTGGTTTCGGTTCCGCTTAACAGATGGCGGCTTCCAATGGTAAAAAAAATTTACTTTAATGTTATCGTTTGTCTTTAAATACTGGTATTTTTTGAACCCCCCTCGCACATGATGTAATCGTTTAAGGTATCCGTACACCTTCGAAGAAAATTTTTTGAAATACATTGATATTTGTTATAAAAATACTTTTTTATGCTAAAATATAACCTAAAACTATGAAAAACACATTTAATAATTTGCTTTTAAATCAAAAAAAAAAATTTGGAGTGAAAAACATAGTGAAAATAGTACATAAATTGATTATTAGAATAACGCTCATAACTCAAAAGTAAACAAAAATATCATTATTCTGTAACTTTTATCTTATTCATCATAACATTTTTTGGGGCTGGTACTACTTTCATGATGAAAATCTTATTACAATAATTTTTATTGTGTTTCGAGTCAAATAACAATGAAAAATCATAAAAAAGTTACAACAATACATGATTTACACCTTTGTTACTAAAAATATATCAATTTTATAATCATGAAAGTGGTAGGGGTCCTTAAAAATTGTATAAGGAAGACACTTGCAAAATTTCAATTAATTTGGTTCATAACTTTTTCTGATATCTACGTTGCCATATGTAAATATGTCAAGAAAACTCATTTTGAGAAAAATCAAAAACAAACTTTCAATTGCAATTTTTAATAATAAACATAATAAAATATATTTAAAATGCCCCTGATTTATATATAACACCTTCTTTGCTTTCTAATACATTAATTTTTTTTTCCTAAGAGCTCTGAGTATTTTTCGACGCTGCTTTACATTTGGTGTTGAATGACGTGCAGCATCAAAAATTCGACAACTGTCAAGGTGTTTGTAAGATTTTAAGGTAAAATAACCAGGCGTTACATTTAATTTCCTTAAAATTTCAACATAGCCCTTGTACCCATCATTAAACTGTATAACAGCATCCAATGCACCAGATTTTAAAATTTTAAGGCACACGAAAACCTCTTTCGGTACCCTCTGACAAATTATGCCATTAAAACATTCATTGGCATTCTGTGTCTTACCATGAAGGCACTTTGACAGAAGTTCTTTAGAACACAGTTCTAAATATGTAGGTTTAATTAAATTTAATACATCATTGGATAAGCCATTATATTTTTCTTTGGGCTTTTTGCCGCATGACAGTGCTCGCTGATAATAACACCAGCTATCTTTCCCGATAGGGCACTGTCCATGCATGGGTTTCTTGCCACTCGATGCACAGTGGTACAAGGCCGCAATGACGTTCTGTTGAAGTTTGAGTAGATTGCCTACATTACTTCGAACAGCAATTCCATAGTAATTTTGCAATCTGTCAATAAACGAATCGGTAAGTTTACCTTTACCAGATAAACTTTTATTTTTGGATTTCAGTTTGCGCAATCTCGCACCTTCTCTTTTCTGAACATGCCCAATGCATTCCAGTTTAGTTACGCTATCTTTCCCATATGTGTCTTTCACGCTGATGAAGCCTTTAGAATCCCCGTCTCCATAATAGTGTGAATACTTCAAACCTCGTTTCACAATTGATCGTTTGAAGATCCTGTTTGCGCCAACAGCTTCCATCTTTAATGAGGAACCTTTAAAATTGCTTCGACACACATGATCTGCTTCAAGCGTCTCGGATACAATACTTTTAGGCATTTTCGAAAGCTTTCTGCAGGTCGGACAATATGATGACATTATTTCAATGTCCACTACTTTGCCAGTGTCGATTGACAAAGCAGCAACACACCCATTCATAGAAGTGTAACCTCTACGCTGCCATGTTCCATCGACAGAAACACCGCATTCAGCTAATTTATTTTTAGATGAATGAATATTCAAAACTTCCTTAGCTGCCTTTTGCATCGACAGTTCACTTACTTCTGAAATCACAGACATAAGTTTATTCTCATGATTGGTGTATGCAGTTTTACTGAGCCTGGGTAAATTTAATGTTGCACATAATTTATATGCAGCAGAAAAACCTTTCCCAATTTGTCTCATGGCATAAACAAATCTTGCATTTACCTCAGGATAGTTTAATGTTTTCTTCAAGCTGGAAAATCCTGTGCAAAAGTCACAATGCTTACATTTTATTACAAAACTTGAGCACAATCCATACCTCGAGTCTTCATGTAACAGCAAA
>BMAW01068267.1:0-22563 GCA_019974015.1 Nephila pilipes
TCATTTCCACACTGATTAAAATGTTTGATGACATAAAATATAATACATCCACAATTGTTTTTGCAAAATTACACCAATTTATTAAATTGTTCTTAAAACATTTAGTTGTCTAAATTATTGATCATTATATCTAAAAGAATCATCAGCTATAACTATCAAATATTGGGATAAACTTAATATGCAATCTAGTTCAGTATTTAAACATCATCATTTGTATTATTATCTACTTTATTGACATATTTGTTAATACCAAGCTTCAATATGCAGCAAAATACTCACTTCAGTGCAAATCGAAATAATGTGTTCATTATGAAAACTGAAAATTAAATATTTTCAACTTTTAAAGAAACTTGGTTAGCTAATTTTAGAAACAAGTAATGAAACGTTTCATAGTACCCTGCTAAGTTTTTGCAAATTATTTGAATTTGCCACAGAAATCTCAAAATTTCACAAATAGTAAAACAAAATGTTCTACTTCCTCTACTATCAAGAAACATATACCCATTTTATCCTATGTTTAATATGTCACTGTTTTCTTTTTCAAAATAAAATATTAAGTTAACAATAATTTATATAATAATTTGTTTCCCAAGTGTGAAACTATTTTAGGATTTATTAATTATGTTTATTAATTAGTATGTCTGAGGACTTGTGTTTGTGACCATATTATTGTTCGTCTAAATTAACTGTTTTCGGTTGTAGAAAATTCTTTTAAATATAACTCAAATTGTTAACAAAATATAAATTAATTTGTTTTGCTATTTCTTAATCTTTCTTTACATCACCATCCAGAATTATACATTTTTAGTAGACAAGACCCTCTAAAGATTTCATAGTTGAAACCAGTGATTGCACTGAAAACCTACGTTTCAACCTTTAAATGATCAAATGTTTATGTAAGCCAAACTCCCTGAACCTGCAAACATTTTGAGCCCTAAAATAAGGCAGATAAAGTCACTTGGATCGAGATCACAGGAGAATAAGGAGGATGGGCAAAATTTTAAAGCCCAATCGCTTTGACGATCACTCCCCAATCGCAGCCTGAGATGCAGTGATCAGATGAGGCTTTGTCATGAAGACGGACTCGTTGATCGATCATACTGCAGTTTTGGAGAAACAGACAGGCTTGTTCCTGCAGTTTGTGCACACCACCATGAAACCCCACAGCCTGGAAACAACCAGCATGTCCTTCCTTCTCAAATTTCAGCCTTCTTGGGAGCAAGGTGAGTCATAGTATGCTTCCTTCCTCGCTGATTTCTTGTAGTCTCAGGATCAATATTAGATCAAAGATTTAATTGCCAGTTATCCCAGATGACTAAAATCATCTTTGCCTGTCTAAAAGGTTCAGGCAGAAGTTGTGGAACACAGTGCTGACATTAGACATGAGTGTTCGTGAATAATTTTCCACAAAATACTGTCACTAGTTATAATCATTAAGAAGCTTCTCTTGGTCTTTAGAATAAAATCTGCCACTTTCTTTCTATAACACAATCGTTAGTGATGGATGCTCTTCTACATGGATAACATTGAGGAAATATGTACAATTTCAAAACTACTGCAACCTCACAGGTCATATAACTGCTCATTTCTAAGCAAACCTCATTTAATCAAAAGAGTTTCCGGCTACTGCAACCTTCAAATGAAGGAACTTAATTACACTTCAGGTCCTTTTTCACAACCATAGATTATATCCATGTACAGTTTCCTGAAAACTAAGCAAATCAATTTTACTGCCATATTTCTTACAATCTATTTAATTTAATTCATAAGAGGAAATAGTAATTAATATGCAAAATAAATATCTAGATATCTCATATTCTTGCAAAATAAACTTTTAATGATAAATTTCTTAGTTAGAATTATGAATGATACTGGTACATGAAACACACTTGTTGGAAAATTTACTTTATATTTATTTATAAAATGTATTAACTACAGTCAAGCTTCAGGATAATTTAGTTCTCTTAGCATAAAACATTCATTCTACAGATTATTTTCTCAAGAAAATTATTACCTTTAGTTCATTGTTTATTTTAAATAAATGTCAATATCAATGACTGTTAAACCTTAAATATACTAATAAGTTATTTCTTCACAAATAAGTTAAAATTGTAAATAATAAAATGAGTTGCATGCATAATTAACTAATACATTTACCCGTTGTTATATATTTTAAAGTTGCTGGTCCTTAAATTTCTATTTTGGGTAATTCAAGAAACTTTAACGATAAAACTTGTTTTCATTGGAGCGTCATTCATTCTATATTATGTAATATATATTTACATTTTTAGAACAAATAGATTTAGAAATATACTTTTAAGAATTTTGACTTAATAGACATTTCTTTTGAGAAGTTACACTTATATTTAGAAAACAACAAGACAATACATTTTGATCAAAAAGTATTTCTTACATTTTCACATAACGCCTGTTGCTTTAAACGTTTTAAAAGAATTTTAATTCACCAAACGCAAAAGCTCATTCTATGTTTTCTGAGTCACCATGATAGCGTAGTGATCATGGCCACGACTTGGTAGCTAGACATCGCTCATGATTCCTGTCTGAGTCCGATGCCACTAAAACTCGTAGTAAAATTATTGATGTACACATTCTGATTTAGCAGGGTCTTAAATCCTTGTGGGGTGTAGTTTGAAAGAAGATGCTAACCTTATAATCCCACATTTGATCGTGGTTCACCAGGAATTACGTAGCCAATAGACCTGTGTTGATCCCTATGCGAAGACATTATTAAAAATTAATTAATCAAATAGATTTATGGCAAAAAGGATGGACTGTTTTAAAATATAAATGTTACTTAAACTCATTACTGTAAACTTTTTCAGCACTTTCATGAAAACTGTATCTCCTTTTAATATAATTAATGGTGTAACGTCATATATCATTAGAATTTTCTCGATGCATTAATTGTTTGCCTCTTACAAAATTTTCTTAAAAGTATTCTGGGAATGACAAGGGAGAAATTGTCCCTTTTTCAACGACCTCCATAAATTAAATATCCAATAAAGGAAAAATGTTTTGCCATTTTATATGAAAGTTTAATATGAGAACGAATAAAAGGTCTGAAAAGTTGTCTCTACCATATTTACTAAAATGATTAAAAGAGGTAAATATTATTTGCTGAATCGAAGAACATTTGTATTATTCTCTTTATTTTGTTTGAATACTTATGTCTTTTTAAATAATTTTTCTTGAGGAATTGTCATTTTAAAATATTTTATTTTAATTTATGAAAATCTTCAAAGCTTTGAAATTATACAGAAGTCAGTTTCTTTAATTGGAAAAATATCTTCCATAAAATGTAATTTATTGGTTGCAAATCTGTTTTAATGAATAATTATCAGAGAAACCAGTGGATTTCAATCTGCTATGCACAACAAGGCAGAAATTGCATGAAATGTTTGTAAAAGACGTAACTAGAATTAAATACAGGAATTATTAACACTTTTATCAGGTTTGATTCTATTTAAGAACTTCTAAACATGTGCACTAAAATTTCAGTTGAGAGTTTTTATTTAAATTACTTTATTTTACAGTAATTTTTCATATAATTTAACATTTAATTTCTGAATTATTTCATTTAAATGTTAGCAACTAAGAACTGCTTTAGCTCATTTATTGCATAATGTTTTTAGCATTAGACCATTGTATTTTTCATTAAAGGCTTTTATTCTTTATAGGCATATTTTGCTAAATCATTACTTTCTAATATCTTACCTTTTCCACGCGTGAACACACAACATACATATTAAGCAAAATTTATGAGAAAAAATTTAATGATACATATTTTTCGTATAAGTAACATTTTCATAAGATATACATACATATTTTTATATTCAAAAAGTTCCTTGAAATTTAGATTTTGCTTGAAAGTTACATTTATTTAAAATAACGATTTTTTATGTTTAATAAAGAGAATCGTAGATGGAGAAGGCTTGATTATTTTGATAATTCATTTAAGAAATTCAAAATTCCACAAAACAATTCATACTTTTCTTCTAAAATTAATTGCAATGCAAAGTTTCCCTTTCTTCTCTTAATTATGATTCAATTCGAAATCCAATGTATCATATTGTTTAACTGATATTTATAAATGAATATGCTTTTAGAAGACACTACATTGAATTTTATGTCATAAGGTTTAGTGATTGTGATTGTTTTATAACTTGATACTATGAATCAACACAAGGCTATTGGAAACGGACCCCTTGATTTTGAACCCCAATCAATTGACGAGGACGACGCATGAACTGGAATGTCCCTCTTCAAGTTCCCACACACAATCTTTGGGAAGAATTAGGACCTCGACTACTTTAACATCCCTTAGTGTCCCTACAAAGGGAGCCTTTAGTGGTATGAGATATGGAACGCAAGAATTAACCATAACCCCTAAGCTACTTGGCCACTACATAAATATTTCTAAAAATCTTTGAAATTTTGTTGGCTTTTAAAGATGTGCATATTTTTCAAACAAGTACTGTAGCAGCTTATAAATGTAACTAAAAAATTATTATTTCTCTCACTTAATTTGAATATCATTTAAATTAAATTAACTTTCCAATCATTATTGCTTATGTTGCCCCCATTCAAATTAAAAGGCCTCATATCAAAATTAATTTATTGTACAATATGTACAAACATGTTTCCTAATAAGGAACTCTCTCTCTATATATATTTATATTATTATGTAATAGAATTTTATGTACTTATACAAGGTATGGCTATTGAATAATGAGACTGACACTGCTTCAGAAGAAGTACGCATGCGCCAAACGCCCGGGGCCGACAGCTTTTTAGCGTAAAACCTTCTATTTCGAAAGCAGAGCCTCTCGCTTCTGCGAACGAATCCGTACACTCGCAGCATCTGTTCTCATTAGAGTTATTTTTTGTTTCGCAGAAAAAATAGCGAGTGTGCTATAAAATGTTGTGAAATTCCATACGCAAATTTGAAACCTACCACTGAAAATTATAATTTATTAAAAGACATGCATGTAAATGAACATACATGGTTTGAAGTGGCTTCAACGCCTTAAATATGGCTGATGAACGTTGAAGATAATTAACACATGGGTCGCTCTTCCACGTCAAAAATGGATGACAATATCTAAAGAATTGGTTATATGGTTCGATCCGACCGTCGGTTAAGTGTTTGTGCCAATACTGAAACTGCAGGAGTTCACAAAGAATCCAAAAGGAACATTTTTCCTCCAAGACAATGTGACAGTTTCTTCTACATTATCTGTCAAGAGGTTTCCAGCCAAGTACCGCATCGAAGTGTCAGAACATCTGCCTTATTCGCCGGATCTTGAGTCATACGACTTTTATCTGTTTCCTATGGTGAAATCGACATTAAAAAGAACAAGAATAGTGACTGGAAAAAGAAATAGGAGCACATTCTGAATTAAATAGGTTCTGATATAAGAAAGGCGCTTTCTGACATAAGAAAATTTCCAGCACTGTTTCGAACAATTAAAGTTTCGCATGGAGTGTTGTAGGAATAGAGGAATGGTATATTTTGAATGTGATAACAAGTAAATACGTATGGCATCAAAATAAAATGTTTTACAGCGTTAGTCTAGTTTTATGATTGCCCCACCTCGTACGAATGTACATACTAGCTTAGTGATAATATTCTCGAACTCCGGACTGACGCGTTCATAGCGTATTGTGAGTTCAAATTCTAATTCTAACCATGAATGTCATGCGTATTGATACGCTATTAATTTTTAATTTTTTAAAACCTTTAATGAGCAATTTACGATACAGTTTTGCCCTAATCATTTGATCATTGCTTAAGATTAATATTTTAGTCTCCAATATATAACTTATTCGGTATGAATTAAATCGATTTCAAAATCATATATTTTATGAACAATTGAATATTATTAATTCTGTGTGTTGTACAGTTATCCGTAGTAATATATTTGACACAAATATGGTGTCTTAACTCGGTGTTGTCTCTCCCTGATAAGAATGTGGTTACTTTAACCTAGTAGCCATGTTTGCTGCAAGAGGATTCATCCAGTCGTGGGTTCGATCCTTGTAGCCACTAAAGGCCCTTCATATATACGAGACTGATTCGCTTTAAATTTGTAGAGACATAATGTCCTCTCCATGGCGTGGTGTGCAATTTTGGAGAGGGTGGTTCCAGCTCAGGTGTCTTCCTCATCACTTGACCGAGGTTCAAAATTAAGAGGTGCATCTCCAATTGCCCTCGTGCTATTTTAAGTATCACATTAATAACACCATTCCAAATCTTCATAAGGATGAAATCTAGATTTTATCTGACAGCAAAGCTCAATTCAATGTTTATTTAATTGGCATTTGTTGCTACAAATATGAGAGCGAATATTTGAAATGAATATATGGCGATTTTTGCCCCTGAAGAATTATCGGTAGTGGATATTTTCTTATGCAAGTTTCGCAGTCAACGAGACTGGAAACATATTGACTTAAAATGATGTTAATTCATCAAGCTCCTATGACACTTATGGAGCTACATTGCAAATTTAACTGTAAAAACGCAGCCACCAGCACCACTCCACCTCTGCACCAGTGATATTATGGTATTCAACTCCTGTAGTTTCTCTGATATTACCCGGAGATGAATACCATGATACGCAGAAGTAAGCCGCTTTCATTGGCTTTTTCATTGGACATATTAGGTCTTGAGTTTATTTCAATGGAACTAAGTCCTTTCCAATTTACATCTATCGCTGCATTTGTCAAGACTAGCCTGACCATATCCTGGATTTCTTTGGATTTTCAAAACATGATGTGTTCGCTAATCCATTAATGATTTTGGATTTTCTCATCAAGTACATAATATCAAAGACTTAGTCTACCCCTACTGGCTTTTGATGATAAACAACAACATGAACTCTAAAAGCATATTACTTTGAAACTAAGTATGTACACAAACAAAGAATTTTCACAATTTCCTTCATTGGAATTCAAATGAATCGATTGATTATCAAATTACATGTCTCATTAACTCAGTAACTGATAAGCGCTTGAAGAATTAAGTTTCATACAAATTCATGTAACTCGTAGGTATAAAAGAGAATTTTATTTAATTTAATTTTAAATATTTTTAATTTCTCTTCTTTTTTTGTAAATATTTCAATTGTTCTATTTACTTATTCTGTTCAATTATTTTTTTTATTACTAAGAAATTAGTAGCTGTAGAATGTGATATATAAAATACTTTTAACTAAAATATGCAAAGTCATCCTGAAAGGTTTCCTACCTTCACGAGAAGATGACAGCACTCGTGAATAATAGCTAAGGACAGAGGTTGAGAATCTTGTGACAGGTACTCAATAAAATTTGATCCATTTTGGATGAGTAATTGTGGTTTGATAACCTTTTGAGCGAATGGATGTCAGTGTTTTTGTGAAAATGGAAAAATTGAGCACTGAGCAGTCATTAAATATTTAGTTTTGATGGGTATTACACCTAAGCAAATGAAATATGAGTTGGACGCTGTATATGGGATCTCTGCACCATCATTTACCACTGTGAAAATTTGTTCAGCTAAATTTAAACATGGCAGTATCAGTTTGGGAGATGATGAACATTCAGGACGTTCAAAAACAGTAAACACTGATGGTAATATCGCTAAAGTTCACTAAATGATGCTAGGTGACCGTCGAATGAAAGTGAGAGGTATAAAAGAGGTCATGAATGTGTCCAAAGAACCTTTTCTTCATATATTGAATCAAGAATTACGCATGCGAAAGGGGTCCGCGCGTTGCTCACGTTGGACCAAAGATGTGTTAGAATGAACACTTCCAAAGCTCTGTTGGAGCAGTTTAGGCACAATAAATTAGAGTTTAGGCACCGATCAATCACCATATGTGAAACTTGGATACACCGTTATACGCGCGAAATAAAAAAAAATACTGTCAAAACAGTGGATTACGAAGAGAGAATTGGTTCCAAAAAAATTGTAAACTGCTTATTTGACTGGAAAAGTAATGGCGACTGTTTTTTGGAGTAGTCATGGAGTTATCTTAATCGATTATCTTTAAACAGGAAAAACCCTTACAGAATCAAACTTCGCATCATTACTTGACAGGCTGAAGGCAGAAATTGGGGGGAAAGGCCAAATTTGCAAGAAAAAAATTCTTTTTCGCCCAAACAATGTACCGTCTCGCACATCAATGAATAGCGGAAATCCACGAATTATGGTTTGAACTGCTTGACCACCCTTCCTATTCACTAGAACTAGCCCCAAACCAAATTGCTCCCTAATCTAAACATTGTACTGTGGCTAGAAAATATTTTTAACTTTCTTTTAAAATAAATGTCCAAATGTTGGTTAATATAACAAGCTTAATGTTTTTATATAATTTTGTGATAAAAAAGATAAATTCAATGTTTCCTAAGACATCTAATCAATAATTAAAATTTTCAATGAATGAAGAAAAAATTCTATTATGAAGTTTTTTTTGATAGACATCAACACAAAGACTGACATTCTTAACTAGTCTGTTAAGAATATTTTTTTTTTCAAAATTGATTATATATTAACATTTAGATTACTTCTGAAGATAATTATGATTTTCAAACAAACTGTCTCATAATTTATACTTTCTTAAGTGTTTCTCTTAGAAATGATTGCAACTCTTTTTCTTAAAATGGTTTAAGAAATCGATCGATGTATCTATTCTGAGTTCTGCCTTGATCAGCAGTTTCTTAGCAAATCCCCTTAAACTTTAAATTATCTAGCTAACGCTTAAAACACGTAAATCTCACTCTTATATTTCATTCTATGCCTAATTATTTTTGATTCTTTATTTCAAGCACGTTATTGTGTAAAATAAAATGCTTAGCTTTTCGGATAAGCAGGGATTTAATTTAAGGCTTAAGCAGATTAAATTACTTTATCAAACTAGAAGCTTAGAAATCACAATACACATGAATCATGGTGTAAACGGAGATGAATTTTTTTTTTCTTGAGTGACGCCATAGGAAATTCACTGAATAATTCATTCGTTGTACAATGTGCAATGCTTAAAGATTTTATATAAAAAAGAAATTTGTGAAAGTTTGAATTCATCGAAGATTATAGCGTCACTCAAATTACGTACCTTTTAAAAAGACAAGTAATGATAATATTCGATACAAACTTTTATCGTTATTTTTAAAATGACCGATTTTGTAAGAATTTAATTGAAAACTTTTGTTTGTAATCATACAAAAATGCAATATCTCCTAGGTAATTTATTTCTCTTTCTTATTTTGTGAAATACGAACTGTTTGAGGACAATTGAAAACATTTTAAAAATTGTAGATTATTTATTTGAAATTGGAAAACATCTTGGATGAATAACATAATATATGTTGCAAAACAAAATTTCATTCTCCTTAATATAAATACATTTTTATGTCAAAAGAAAACAAATGGAATTTACACTTCATTCTCTAATTAACAATTCACAGAATATTATATATATAAATGCATAAAAACCTGAATTATACCGTTTTCTTTCTAACAGTGTGAAAATTACTTCTACTAACACTGCTAAAATATGACGTGAAAAAATTAAATTTTTAAGAGAAACATTTAAAAAAAAATAGAGAGAGAGAGTTACTATATTAAAACGTTTTTCTGAATTTCACTTGGTGTGTGTGTGTGTGTGTGAGAGAGAGAGTGTGTGTGTGTGTCATCAAATTTTCGATCGTTAATTTAACCAACTTCCCATCAAGCTAGAGCTTTGAAATTTTCAGAATCGTTCGTACTCGCCTAACAATGCAATATTTAGACGTTTGCGACAAGTTTTAACTCATATTTTCTTTAATAATGCAGTTTAGCCCAAACACTTGGCGCGATTTCAAAAATTGGCACCAAACTTGGCGTTTGTTTTTTTTTTTTTTTTTTTTTTTTTTTTTGGCTGAGCGTTAAATCAGTGAAACTGAACAGGGTAGCCACATTTGGCAAAATACTGCCAAATAATTCTTGTCGCCAAGGGTAAACCTTTTCTGAATTCTGGTTCCCATTTTTTTTAATAAAATGACTTACAAACTTTCAAATGCATGTTTTGATTTTATGAGTATTATGAATTTCTTAATATGCTCACAAATGTATCTTTTTAAGTAAATTTTAAAGTTAAAAATAACTAACAGTTTTAACTAATATTTCAATAATTTTCTTTAATATACTTTGCTATCATATAAAAACGTTATTTTTAAAAACGTTGGTTTTTATATCGAATTATTTAATACTTAAAAGCACATCAGATCATAAACTGCATATGGCCAAAAGTTTTGATACCGAAAAATGCAGAAAGAAAAATGGACGACAAAAGTTGGTATATATATATATATAACACATGGATCAATAAGTCCCGAGACTGTGCGGTCGTTTTTTTGCGATTTCCTCCTTCAAACTCACCAGCAAGTCAATATAATAATCACTGTTGATCGATTTACCTTTTTCGAGGTAGTCAATGAAAATCACGCCATGCGTATCCCAAAAAACTGACGCCATGACTTTGCCAGCTGACTGCTGCGTTTTCGGACGCTTCGGACGGCTTTCGCCAGCTGTGCGCCACTCAGATGACTGCCGCTTCGACTCTGGAGTGTAGTGATGTATCCATGTTTCGTCCATGGTCACGTAACGACGCAAGAAATCTTTTTTGTTGCGAGTAAATAGCGATAAACAGCTTTCTGAATCCTCGACTCGTTGCTCCATCGAAAGCAATGGCGGCACCCACTTGGAAAAAACCTTTTTCATGCTCAATTTTTCATGAAGGATAGTAAATACACTTCCATATGATATCTGTGTCATCTCAGCAATCTCACGGAGCTTCACTTTACGATCTCTCATTATAATTTTTGTCACTTCACTCACATTTTCCGGTGTAACGGCTTCCACAGGTCTACCCGAGCGTTCCGCGTCATTTGTGTCGGTACGACCACGTTTAAACTCGGCAAACCACCGACAAATCGTTGCTTTTGATGGACAAGAGTCCGGGTAACATTTTTCAATCCATTGTTTCGCTTGCACGGTGTTTTTACCCATTAAAAAACAATGTTTTATCAGAACACGAAACTCGGTTTTTTCCATTTTTTTAAACAAACTACAAAACGACTTTACTCCAACCTCGATAACTCAGCTGTTTCTGGTCCGATCGACTTAAAATTTTGACACGTTTCAAGCAAAGGTTAGTACTCTAGAAAGACCTGGTTACTGGTTTACTACGAGCGCCATCTCTGGGTTATTCTCGGAACTTATTGATCTATGTGTTATGATGCCCCCGACAAAGGAAGGGGTATTTCAAACAGATAGTAGGACTTTTTAAATTTTCTCACTGTAATTTTAGGTGATTTTTGACTGAAGAAAAGTCTTTTTTGTAATGCCTGAATCAGCCATCGGTTAAGAACACAATTTAGGCTTTGCAGGTTGTGGACAGTGTGATGTGGGCTTGCGTCTATTGCATATATTTCGGTATACAAGACTTGCGAAATCCGCATATTCAAACTCAGTGTTGTATTAAGTTAACTTTAGTTTATCATATTTAGCTTCAAAATTTTTTAGTCATTTGCTTATTATGTTATAATTGAAATCTTTTGATTAAACACAAGAGTAATCCATTATTTTCTCCGTATATATTAAAATATTAAAAAGTATCTCCTTTATTTAAAATAGTTTTTAAGTGATAACTTTCTCCAACCTTATTATTGTTGTTATGCTCAAAATTAAACAAGAAAATATTTTTCCACACTTATTTCATTTTTCTGAAAAACATATTCCACAATGAAGGGGTTATAAACTATGTAATACATATAAATAAAAGATAAAAAAAAAAGAATTGTTTTGTTTTTAATTAGCTTTGATAAATTCTGCTGATAAAAATAGTGGTATTAAGATAATAGTTTTAATTAGTTAAAAGAGATCTAAGCAAGATCTTATTTCTTGTTTTATAACCACTAAAACAATTACATTAAAAAAATTTAATATCTTGAGTAGACTTTCTTGGAATTTCCTCACTTTCTTTCCCTGTAGTCTTCAATTTGCGTATAATGACTTCAGTTTTGCAATTCAATTTTGTAAAAGTAATTTATAATGTATCATGAACAATTAATGCTCATATGTATATTAAGATTGAGAAACCTATTCGTTTATTTTACATATATGGATGAAAATAAAATGAGGATTCTTTCAGGTGTAGTATTGATTACAACTTCATTTAATTATTACAGGCTATTGATTATGTTATGAGCATGAACAGAGAGAAAGAGAGAAGGCTAAATTGAAATGAAAGTCCTCTTTTGGACGTTAAGGTATTTTAATGCATAGCAAACACAAACATGTTCTATACTCAGTAGTTTCATCAAAATTAGAATTACAATTTAATTTACCTTTATTTTGAAACAGCGGGAATTATTAACTATTTTAACACATTTTTCCATACACGTGAGTTCATTTGTTTCTATGAACGTTTTATTTTTATAACTGGAAAAATATTTACATTAATAGTATAAATTATTGCTAAATATTAAATAATATGCACTTATATATCACGCACAAAGTTGTTTTTGAAAAAACAATGACATTCTTTGTTTTTTGAGTAATAATAAGATCGAGATAAACATAACGAAGGTGCTTAAAAAAATAACCACTTGCGAAACTTGCTATGCGTTAAATTCGTTTCGTTACTTAAGATAGCGGTTTTAAGAATATTTTTCAGAAACAAATGAAATTCAAGTAAAAAATAGAAGAGAGGTTTGAAAGAATTATTCGCTTAAAAATGGAAAAAAAAATATTCTAAGTATCCTTCTTTCATTCAGTTAATTGAGTGAGTTCAAGCATAATTATGAGTATGAAATAGGTAGTCCCATGTTTATGAATGGCCATATTATATCTTGCGGAAAATAGTTTCATGAGCAGGTGGAACAATTGTTCTCGAAATATGCAGACTCTTGGAAATTTAAAGTGGTATAAAATCTTCAGACAATTCAAAACTAATGTTGCGAAGAATGTAAGAGTTACTATCTAGGTTTTTTCTTATTATTATTTAAGGAAATGGTCGCATTTATCGTTTCTTAAGGAGCTGCGAAAGAAGATGCATTAAAATAAAAATTTATTTCATGGAACGCTATTGATAAAAGTTGTGAATCGAAAGCAGTAGGCGCTTTCGTTCGAAAAGAAGAAACCATTGAAAGAAATGGCTCCAAAATACTTTAAAATCGTTTTTACGACTTGCAAATACTCTCGAATTTTATTCCTGAATATCGATGCAATTTTCAAACATCTAACTTCAGTATGTTGCACATTTTACTCATTTGCGTAACTTATGTTAAATATTATTCTTGAATTTTAATAAAATTCTTATTTACAATATCTTTAAAGAAAACTGTAAATTATCTTGTCATGCAGTGACAATTATAGCAAAGCAAAAATATTCCAAGTATTAACACATTTGAACCATTACGTCATTTCTTTTAAAATTAAGAAATTGAGTTTCTCTTTTTATACAACATTAACAATGGTTATCAATTAACAATTAAGTGTGATCAAAAATACATATAATTTTTATGAGTTGCTTTTCTTGTTAAGAAATGTGAATTTGATTTTTGTGCATAACAATAGCTATGACTGTTATTATGTTAGGTTATTGGCTTGCGTTATATGTATACATAAAATTTGTATAACCATGCATGGAATAAAATTTATTTTTTTATTCAACCAAAATATTTTAAGACCCTTTAAAATCCTATACACACACATACACACAATGAAGGCTTGTCACATTTTCAACGAAATTTTATGAATGAAGGAATTCTATTGTGTTTCTTTTATATCACGAGTTTCTTTTTTCTTTTTTTTTTTTTTTTTTAACTATTTCTAAAATTTCACATCAATATAAATTTCTAAATTTATACCACTATTCCTAATTATATCTTTCTTGGTTCTTATATAAATTATCAAGGTATTATATGCATCCATTCTCGTTAAATTGAGCTGCACATAAAAATCCTCATTTCACGGGAAACTGAGATTTATTGAACGAGGTATAAATATAGGTAGGTTAGAAAAGTTCCGATTCCGCGGCTCCATGGTAAACGAGTTCATTTTGTAGCAAAGATATCTGTTGAATATCAAACATGATCGCGAAGTCATGACCGGTGAGGTTTCCGAAGATTCGTTGTTTCGATTCCTGATGCAACTAAAGGTCCTCTTATAGCGGGACTGATGCATGGTAAATCTGTCTAGGCTTTAAATCCTTATGTTGCCGTGGTGTGGAAGGTGTGAGAGGGGCCAGCTCAAGTATCGTCGTCCTATTACTTGCCGAGATTCGCAATCAATAGCTTCTTGTTACTAAAAAGTACAAAGTTAATAAATTGTCAATCAATAGCAAAGAAACACACGGGCCGCGGTAGCCTAGTGGTCAAGATCGTGGACTCGAAGCTGGCGGTTTTCGTTCAGTCGCGGGTTCGATCCTTGGCCGCCAAAGACCCGCCGTGTAGCCGGGGCTGATGCACGTTAAATCTGTTCGGGGTCCAAAGTCCTCCCGTTGGCGTGGTGTGGATGTTAGGAGAGGGGGGTGCCAGCTCAGGTGTCGTCCTCGTCACTTGACCATGGTTCAAAATTACGAGGTCCGTCGCCAATAGCCCTCTTGTTGCTTCTAGTGCGACGTTAATAATAAACTAAACTAGCAAAGAAACACGGATATATTAAATAGGATTAAAAATACAATGGGACCATAACAAACTAGATCAATGTCATTATATACTGACCCAAAGCGAAAGAATGGAAAAGTCGCACTCCAATTAAAATGTGACGGCACTAAAGCCTTTTCATGATGGTTGATTATTTCACTCTAATTAAGTTTAATTTTACATGTAATAGTTATAATGAGGATGTACATTTTTTATTTAAGAGGAGAAATTCTAAAATTGCAATACATTCTCTCATTTGTATCGGATTATTTTCTCCGCCAGTTCTAATCCACTTTTAATCTCTCAGCAAATCAGAATGCTACCTCTCAGTTCATTCAATCCAGCAAATATCTCCCTCGGTCTTTGCTTCCAATTGCCAAGAGAATACGTTATGAATCCTAATTTTCTCATATTAACTTTCAGTTCTTAAGCTTTAATTTTGCGTTAATTGTGTCGTGAATAATATTCTGTGAACCTTATATTTCATTTCTTAAATTTCATACCTATTTTGAGATAAATAGCACAAGGCCATATTAATTAAGTAACTAGAACGCCTACTCATTTTATATCAGATCAGACTTCTTTCTGTTTAACAGTCTTAAAAAACAGGACACTAATTCACAGTGAATTTTAGATAAAAAAAAATGCCCTTCTATAAAATGAGCTGTAAAAGTTTTAATCATTTATTATTTATGTTTTTAAAATTTACAAATAGTTTATAAATTTATGAAAGCTTTATTTTTACGCATTATGCCAAAATTCTAATTAGTCTTACAATATAAGAGGTGAGATATGGAAAGTTTTTTTACACGTATAGCAATGGATAAATAAGAATAAACATTAGATGTGTTATAAATTACTTTAAAATTTATGAGTTGGTGACGTAAGAATATGATACTGATTTAACAGCATTTTTCCACCTGTAAAATTGTATCGATTTTAAACGCTTTTTCTTTAATCTTTAAATTGAGAAATCAATTTCAATCAGCTAATCGCAGTATCATAGAATGACGTCAAGCGGAACAAACCAAATATAAAGTAAAAATATAAAAAATTAGCTTGCAATAATATGAAGTGGCGCAGTAGATGCCAATAAACTATTTTGCTTCAGCGCATCCATCCTAAACAAATGTAAAAACAGAAAAGAACGAAAGAGAAAAAGAATACCGTATCTGTATGTGTGCTAAACGTTACCCATATTTTCTTGCGTTAGATACTTCCAAGTGATTTGTAGTTTTGTTCCACTTGCTTGAACACGTTTCTCTCACTCTATTATGTAAAGACAAGAATATATTTTATACTTCATTTTGTTCGCTTCCGTGTCGTTTTAGATGTATCAGCTCGTGTTTCTGTATGTTATGTACTTATTTAAAAATAAATGGTAACTAATTTTCCCGTTCAAGGTGAAATAAGAGCATTTATTTTCTGAAAATTACTTTATTTTGTTTATTATCAAAGTTTACGTTACTAGATGCATAGAAAAGGAAATTGAACATTACGGATGTTTGCTAAGTATTGTAAAGTAGCTGACAGTATAGCTGTTGAATTGTTCAGGAATTATTTGATGGTTTAATAATAAAATTCATCTTTCATAGAAATATAAGATAAGTTTAATATGGATTAAGTTAAAAATTAAATAAGCTTCCTCATCGATTCTTTTAGATGAAAGTATGATGCAAGTATATATCTACCTTATCTAAAATTAATTTAATTAATAAAAATAATTTTATGTTATTATATTTAACTCTCCTTAAATTCTTAGCATTATGAATGTATTAAGAAAGTACATTAATGTCATTAAAATCATATAATTAAATAATTCTATTCACGAAAATATTTCTCTCTGACTTACCAATAGGGGTCTTTCATTTAGTTACAATTTTTCGCTAACTATATTTTGATAAATAAATTCTTTTTAAATTCTTTCATGAATAAATTCTTTTAGCTCAATATTTTATGTTTAAAATTCAAAAATCTCGATTTATTTATTTAATTAGGACCTTAAATCTTAAAATAATATTTTGTGTGTTCTTATTCCACGTGATTATTTTTATGTGGTGATTAATAATATATAGATATATGGTATGCAGTCGTTGTTTATTTATTGAGTAGACATATATTTATTCAATTCAACTGAATATGTTTATTGAATAAATACATTCAAAATATGACATGAATAAATATATGAAATACTGACATATATTGTATTGAGAATTGGATATATATTGGTTGTATAGAAATATTTATATATATAAATATAAGACGTATACTAACAGTAACATATATTTCTTTATATCTTGTGCTTACAATATGCTTCAAAAATCTAAGTCAAGCATTTTTTATCAATGAGAGTAGCTTAATAATTTTTTCCAATCTCTCATTGTTTCAGTTTCTTAAAATAAAGATATATCATTTACTGCAATCTGCTTTTAATTTCTTTGTTCTTCTTAACAATAAACAGCTCTGCTTAATATAAGGGACCACACAAGAACTTCTTTTAAACTTAGATTTTCTCCCAGAAATATGCTGATATTCGTGAATATTCAATATATAAGAGAAAGTTTAGAATTAAAGATATTTGAATATCAAATACACATTATGTGTCTTATATTTCAAAGGCAAACTCATATTGAAATTAATCATCCTTTATTGTGAAAGAGTTGATACATTTAGAAGTAGAAGAAAAAAAAGTATTTTTAGAATCCACATCATATCAACAACCAAATACTCACCAAATATCGAAAGAAGATGAATACATTTTCTCAAATAAATTCGTTCTAATGCGCTGTAATTTCATTCCATTATTTCCTTCTTCCAGAAAGAGAAAAGGAGAAATGGAACTAAAAGCTGAGATAAAATCCTAGAATTATATAAAGATAATAATCTTCACTGAAAGCATGTAAGAAATTCGTGGATGTTAGGTTCCCTCTAGAATCAATGCGATCATAATTATTCTTTTTAAAAAGACATTTTCCCCTCGGTTAAAATAAGCGCCATCGCATATGGAAAAGGAAACCGAGTTTTGATAAATAGATTGTGGTTAGAAAATCCATTTGATCCTTTGAAAAGTCCAGAAAAGCGTATAATTCAAAATCAATTTCCCCATGCATTCAAACTTTCAGCCATCGGTTGTCTTCAAATGATAATTTATATCAGATTTATTGCAGAAATCTGCGCCTAGACTCGTATTCATTGGGTTTATTTCCGGTGGATTTACAAAGATTTACTCGGATAATTAATGATATTTACTTACTGAATGGAAAGCGGAATTGAAGCAAATTCATTTCATTTTCTTAAATGACAGTTTAATTTAGTAAAACTTATCGGGAGTAAATTAAATAACTTGAACGCAAAAAACAAAGCAGATGTTACTGAGATATTACCGAAGTGAATTTATTTTGTGAAAGAATTTAATCAACGTCGATATTCAAATTAACTGTTATAATTTTTCTGAAAAATAATCGTAAATCTCGAGATATGTATAAAAAGAAGATATGAGGAAACATTGACAAAAATACGAAAAATGTATATTAACTAATAGTAATAAGAGTTTTTAGAGATTTTCGAGACATTTGATATAACAAGCCGCAAGTTTACAATTGTAATCGTAAATAAACTTAATTTATAAGGAAAAGGAAGAACTATTTTTTAAAATAATAAATTCCGAATTGGAGTATTTCTAAGAATTTAAATTTTTGTTTTTTCTGAAAACCTTGGTATTTTCAATAAAAGGACATAAAGTTTTATTTCGAAGAGTGGTATCGCTAACTTTTTTTTCTCATAAGCACAATTTTTATTTTTTTAACAAATATAAATAATCTAAGTATTACATATAGTATTTAGCTTTCTAAAATAGGGTGTAATACCAGTAATATTTCCTACACTGATTAAAATGTTTGATGACATGTAAATATATGTAATAAGACATCCACAATTGTTTTTTTTTTTTTTTTTTTTTTTTTTGCAAAATTACACCAATTTATTTAAATTTGTTCTTAAAAACATTTAAATGGTCTAAATTATTTGATCATTATATCTAAAAGAATCATCAGCTATAACTATCAAATAATGTTGGGATAAAACTTATCATAATCTAGTTCAAATATTTTAAACACTATCATTTGTATTATTATCTACTTTATTGACATAATATTTGTTAATAATTGTCATTTTCACTAAATAATATGCAGCAAAATAATTACTCAATTTTCAGTAAAATCGAAATTAATGTGTTCTATTATGAAAACTTGAAAAACAAATATTTTTCAACTTTTAAAGAAACTTGAAAGCATTAATTTTAGAGTCATAATGAAACGTTTCATAATATAGTACCTTACAAGTTTTTAAATTATTTTGAATTTCATACAGGAATTCAAAATTTCAATAGTAAAAATTAAAATGTTCTAATTTACTATAAGAAATATATAGCCCATTTTATCCTAAGTGTTTAATATGTCAATATATTTTCTTTTTTTTTCGAAAAATAGCACATTTAAGTTAACAAAAATAATTTATATAGCTAATAATTTGTTTCCCAAGTGTGAAACTAATATTTTAGGATTTATTAATTATGTTTATTAATTAGTATGTCTGAGGACTTGTAAGTCGTAGGACTTATTAATTCGTTCGTCTAAATTAATCGTTTTCGGTTGTGTGACGAAAATTTTTAAATATAACTAAATTATAATCAAAATATAAATTTAATTTGTTTCTGCTATTTTTAATCTTTCTTTACATAGTCACCATCCAGAATTATACATTTCTCTTAGTGTTTATTGACCTTTCAAAGGATTTCATAGTTGAAATCAGCAGATTGCATCGAAAAACTTTGCTTCAACTTTTGAATGACGTCGTTTGCGTGGCCAAATCCCCGAACCTGCAATGACATTTTGAGCCCTTGAAATAAGATAAAGTCACTTGGATCGAGATCAGGAGAATAAGGAGGATGTGGCAAAATTTTAAAGCCCAATCGTTTTGATTCCTCAATCGCAGCTCGAGATGAGTGATCAGATGAGTTGTCGGTTAGAAGACGGACTCGTTGACGATCATACTACGCAGTTTTTGATCAGAGAAACAGACAGTTTGTTCTGCAGTTTGCAGTAATAATCACCAGCGAGTCCTCGACAGTTCCAGAAACAAACAGCATGTCCTTCCTTCTAAATTTCTGCTCCTTAGCCTTCTTGGGAGTTAAGGTGAGTCATAGTATTTCCTTTCCTTGCTGATTTCTGTAGTCTCAGGATCACATTGATAGATCAAAGATTTAATTACAGTTATCCCAGATGATCAAAAAATCATCTTTGCCTTGCTCCAAAAGGTTCAGAGGCAGTAGTTGTGGAACACAGTGTGCCGACACATTAGACATGAGCAGTTCGTGAATAATTTTCCACGTACTGTCGTCACTACCATTAGTTATAATCATTTAAGAAGTTTCTCTTTGGTCTTTAGAATAAAATCTGCCACTTTCTTTTCTATAACACAATCGTTAGTGATGGATGCTCTTCTACATATTGGATAGTCATTGAGGAACATGCGGCCAATTTCAAAACTACTGTGCAACCTCACAACAGTGTCATATGGCGGACTGTCATTTCCTTAAGCAACCTTCATTTAATCGTGAGTTTTCCGGCTACTGCAACCTTTCAAATGAAGGAACTTAATTACACTGCGGTCCTTTTTTTTCGTCAAACTATAGATTATATCCATGTACAGCTTCCTGAAACTAAGCAAATCAATTTTAACTGCTGTTATTTACACCATTTAATTTTAATTGCTGTAATAAGAGGAAATAGTAATTAATATGCAAAATAAATTTTATCTAGATATCTCGGTTAATTCTTGGTAAAAATTAAACTTTTTACGATACCCTCTCTTAGTTAGAATTATGAATGATTTACTCGTACATGAAACACACTTTGTTGGAAAATTTACTTTATATAGTTTATTTATAAAAATGTATTAATCCACAGTCAAGCTTCAGGATAATTTAAGCCTTCTTTAGCATAAACATTCATTTCATGAGATTATATTTTTCTCTCAAGAAAATTATTAATTTTAGTTCATTTATTTTGAATAAATGTCAATATCAATGACTGTTAAACTTTTAAATATACTAATGTTATTTTCTTCACAAATAGTAAGTTAAAATTGTAAATAATAAAAAATGGAGTTGCATGCATAATTAACTAATATTTACCCGTTGTTATATATTTAAAAGTTAAGCGAACTTTAAATTTCTATTTTTGGGTAATTCAAGAAAATTCTTTAACGATAAAAACGTTTTCATTGAGCGTCATTCATTCCCCTATATTATGTAATATATATTTTCATACATTTTTGTGAACAAATAGACTTTAGAAATATACTTTTAAGAATTTTTAGACTTTTAATACTACTTTTTTTGAGAAGTTACACTTATATTTAGAAAAGTACAAATAAGACAATACATTTTGATCAAAAAAGAGGGTATTTCTTACATTTTTCACATAACGCCTGTTGCTTTAAACGTTTTAAAAAGAATTTTAATTCACCAAATCAAAAGTCTATTCCTCTATGTTTTCTGAGTCACCATGATAGCGTAGTGATCATGGCCACGACTTGGCAGTTGACATCGTTTCATCGATTCCTGGGTTCGAGTCTCGATGCCACTAAAAACTCGTAGTGTAACAAGGCTGATACGTAATACATCTTCTGAGGATGCATAGGCTCCAAATCCTCTTTTTGGTGGGGTGTAGAAGTTTGGAAAAGAAGATGCTACCCCAGGGTCCTATTTGTTACTTGATCGTGGTTCAAAATTAGGAATTACGTAGCCAATAGACCTGTGTTGTCCCTAAGTGCGACATTATTAAAAAATTAATTAATCAAATAGATTTATGCGGTAAAAAAGGATGGACTGTTTTAAAATATAAATAAGTTACTTAAACTCATTACTGTAAACTTTTTCAGCACCTTTCTCATGAAAACTGTATCTCCTTTTTAATATAATTAATGGTGTAACGCTCATACTATATATCATTAGAATTTTTCTCGATGCATTAATTGTTTGCCTCTATTAAAAATTTTCTGGTGTATTCTGGGAATGACAAGGGAGAAATTGTCCCTTTTTGTTTAACGGACTCCTCCATAAATTAAATAATTCAGTCAAAGGAAAAATGTTTTGCCATTTTTATATGAAAGCCTAATATGGAGAACGAATAAAAAGGTCTGAAAAAGCTGGTTCCTGCTCATATTTCATTTCAAAATGATTAAAAAAGAGGCAAATATTATTTGCTGAATCGAAGAACATTTGTATTATTCTCTTTTATTTTCTTTGTTTCTGGAATACATTTGTCTTTTTAAATAATTTTTTTTCGATGACTGTCATTTTAAAATATTTCATTTTAATTTATGAAAATTCAAAAGCTTTGGAAATTATACAGCGCTTCAGTTTCTTTTAATTGGAAAAAAAATATCTTCCATAAAATGTAATTTATTGTTGCAAATCTGCTTTAATGAATAATTATCAGAGAAAAACCAGTGGATTTCACCTGCTATGCACAAGAAATTGCATGAAAATGTTTGTAAAAGACGTAACTAGAATTAAATATGAATTTATTACCAATTTTTATCAGGCTTGATTCTATTTAAGAACTTCTAAACATGTGCAATTAAAATTTCAGTTGGAGAGTTTTTATTTAAATACCTGATTTTTATTTTAATAAGTTCCAAAATAGTACTTTTTTTTTTTTTTACATAATTTAAATTACTTAATTTCGAATTATTTCATTTGAAAATGTTAGCAACTAAGAACTGCTACTTTGCTCATTTATTGCATAACATTAAATTTTTTTAGCATTGTATTTTTCATTAAAGGCTTTTATTCTTTATAGGCATATTTTG
>BMAW01068268.1:14973-40787 GCA_019974015.1 Nephila pilipes
AAAAAAAAAAAAAAAAAAAAAAAAAAAAAAAAAAAAACATTTGAACTGAAAGGATGAATAGCATTTTAAGAATTCATAAAATGAGTTTCCCTCCAGAATATATTTTATTGTTAAGCTCAATTTTGATAATAGAGATCTCAACATTTTCATATATAAGTAAATAGAAATGACATCTTTCAATTTTACGGCTTTTTTCAAACTATCATTTTTTAAATATCTAATTAATGTTGATTGATTTTAATGTTTATATAATTAAAAGTTTATCCCACCTATTTTACAATTTTCATTATTTGTAGTTTAATAAATAAATACAACTAAAAGTTTTACACAAAAAAATTATAATCATAGTTCATTATTTATCATACATTTTTTATCATCAAATTTTTATACTTTATTGGTATTATGGTTGTTATTATTGTAAAAACTTGTTTCATTATTTCTAGTACAATATTCATAATGATATCATTAGGTATACCTCATCATCACAATGTTATACATGTAGAACGAGTTGTTGGTCTTCTAAGTGAAGAACCTCTCAGTCAATCCCTTCCTCAGCAAACTTTCACTCTGCAGTGGCTCAGAATACTCCGGCTTCCCCCATACTGTTTGATCCAGATTATTACACTTAATTTTATTCTTTTTTAAGAATAATCAGTATCGATATTACGACATTGGAGCAGAATCCTTCACGTGTCCTCAACTAAAGATTAATATTATAAAATTCTACTTTTCTTTCTAAAGGGGAACTGGATCTGAGTTCTTAATAAAATTTGTAAGCTTGTATTTGTTCTCTAATGATCACCTTTCACAAACGTCGAGTGCTGTAATGCTCTTCTTCTTAGCGTAGGTAGCGTCTTATCTGACTTTTCAAACCTTCCTATCTCTCTCTCTCACTACGAGGATCGGTCAATAAGTCCTTAGAAATTACAAGAGATAGTGCTCGTAGCATCGAAATGTTTTTTTTTTTTAAGTATCATGACTCACTAGACAGCTGTCTAAGTCACAGTTACTCGTATTCATAGTCGTGACACCTTTCGTACCTTAAAAATTGTTTATCATAAATTTTTTGGCTGATGAGAGCATCCTCGCCTTCTTTGGAGCAGATTCACTGGAATCAACCTATTGTTTTGATTTTTGCTTGGTTTTTGTTATATAATGATGAATTCATGTCTTTTTAATGATGACAACTCGTTGCAAAATGTCGTCGACAACTCGATGCGGCAGCAGTCAAATTTTGATTATCATGCAATCTGTGACCAGTTATCTGAATGAAAAATATAAGAAAAATAGTAAATAAAAGTAGTATAATGATAAAATAGGGCGTTGGAAGGTTCTAGAGCAGTTTTTGATCCTTTTTTATGTATGTGTGTGTGTGAATCATTTAAAATAAAACTCTCAATTGCTTACTTTCTTTAGTAAGTACGAACGTCATGAATTCGAGGTACTCTAATAATTCTTTTCTTTCCTATGGGGTTTACTGTCTTTGGTAAGAAAACTGACCCTCCCCCCCAGTATACTCTAGCAACCCTTCATTATTTTCGGCCTTTCTTTTCATCAATTTTTTAAAATCTTCTCCCCCCTTCCTCGCGTGTCTAAATAACGCATAGACACATTTTTTTTTGCGCAGCATAGTTACATTTAGCTCATGCGCCTAAACCCCTCTAATTTTACTTTCACCGTTTAAAATAAATGTTATTGTAATAAATAAAATCATTACAGACTGAGACATTAGGCCGGATACAATTTTCATTTATATAATTTTATTAACGTATTTTACATCTTTATATTACATAATTATTTAATTTTCTGGCGATATCTGGAGAATAAACCACAAAAAGAAACCTTGATGTTTATGATAAACTTCAGGAACATCTTTCTTTAAATATCGAAAAAAATTTCGCCTTTTTCATTCATAGTTTTTGGCCGAATTGTATTAAATTTTTATTTAAATAAACGCAATTTGCCCAATTTCGCACCATACATTTGATTTCTCAAAAGAAAGTTATTAAGGAGAGCTTTCTTCTTAACTTACAGTTTTGTATACTCACAAGTATCATATCATAAAAAATGATTAACATTTGATAGGATTAAATACTGCGTTAAAAAAATTTACAATCTTCTTAATTCTTGTTCATGTTTCTGCGCCATATGACTGCAGAAAATGTTTTTTGAAAAAATGGTTTATCGTTTATTAGCGTCGCAGAGAAGCAACACCAAGCTGTTGGAGACGGGCCTCGTAATTTTGTGCTCTTTCAAGTGACGAGAGCGACACCTGATCTGGCCTCTCTCTCCCCAGATTTCCACACTACGCTAATGGGAGAATTTGAAGAATGGACATGTTTAATGTGCATATGCCCCGCTACACGGCGGGTCTTTAATGGCATAAGGACTCGAACCTATAACTCGACGAAACAATGCTGGCCGCAATTCGCGACTGTGATCATTAAGCTATTGTGGTCGTAATTTTTTGAAAGGAAATAATAAAATTATCCGAAGACGAATATTTAAATTTTTCCAATTACTTCACTGTTAAATAATGAATTTCGAATGTATTCGAAGTTATTTCCTGCATCATCTTTGTTGCTGCTGTCTGAGGACCCTCCGTGTAGCCTTGGCTGATGCACATTAAAGAGGAGAGGGAGGTGCCAGCTCAACTGTCGTCCTCGTTACTTGACCGAGGTTTAAAATTAAGAGACCCGTCTCCAGTATATCCTTTATTTCATTAGTTTCTTATAAATAAAAGAAAAATTAAAATTTTTAACGTCATATATTAATTTCGACGAACATTAATATGCATTTTGAACGAATTATTACTAAATAGTTTCCAGTTTCATGATATTACTAAAATTAAATTGCTTTTGACGTTAAGAAAGTGATAAATATACACTAATAATTATTGCTTCAAAAGCTTCTCACTTTATTTGTTAAGATATATGACAATCATTTCAGAAAGTGACCGAAAAAGCTTTTTATAAATCATTCTAATTCAGTCTGTTAACGTTTTTCCTCTCCTAGACGATTATATAAAAATGGTATAATGTTAAAAAGGAAAGTGTGTAACTATAAATGAATTGCATTATAGTTTAATTATGCGTCTAGACAAAAGAATACCTAATACTTTCGAAAACGTCTGGAAAGTATGTACCCATTGTAGTACAGAAAATTCGATAGAGTGTAAATAAAATTTTTCCAGAACAAAATGTTTTATTTTCCTATCAAAAAATGTTGGTAGTAATGTAGAGGCTCTCTTTGTTTCGAAAAGAGATGTTTCAACAGAAATTTTATGTATTCGAGTAATATCACTCAACCCCCCGTTATATTTTGAAAAATATGTAGCTCTTATTTTGAATATGTTTTGAATATTTATTTTTCTTATATTCATTCATTCTCATTCACTTCGAACAGAAATTTACCACTAGGAATTTTTTTACGCTTTCCAATTTACCTTTACAGTTGCAGTACATGCAGTGAAACAATTCGCCGACTAGCAAATCGTTTTTCATGAGTTCCTTCCTTTTATTTTAGTCGGTTTCGAATTTTTCATTCTCTTTCTGTCATAAATCACAACCCGTTTCAGTTTTGAGGAGATTTATCGAAAAATGTCTGCCGTGTTTTGAGATCCGGATGAAATTAAAATTCGACGTTTCATAATTCAAAGAACGTACTTTTCATCTTGCACGTCTTGGGGGAATCTAGAGTTTCGTATTCCTACCTATATATTTATAAAAAAAACTGTTAAAGGAATTTATTTGCAGTTATTCTGCGAAGCAAGGTACGGTAAATTACAGTTTTTTGTTATTTTATATTTTTTAAACTATTTCTGTACATGGGATGTACACATGTCTGATACAATGTTTCTTAAGAAAGCTAAAAAAATAATCTAATAATTTCATAATTTTTGTGGATGAGACAATGAAAAAGTAAAACCTAATGAATCAATTTTTTTAAGAAAATACAACTTATACCTTTTTGTAGCCAACACTTTTTATTCGCCAGGTTAATATATATTTCTAATATCTTTCTGCTATGATGTTATTGTGCATAATGCTTACGTTTTTGTTGTAAAAAATGTTTAAGTTCTTATGTTTTTCATGCTGCTCATTTTGAGTATACTGGGTATATTAAATCAGTTTAATATATTGGATTTGACTAATTTTTACCTTTTCACTAAATATGTGTTCTTTCTGGAATCATTTAATCAAATTCTTATCTATTTGCTACCAAATGTATTCCTCCTAATTCCTCTTAATCCCAATCTGTGTATAAAATAATCACATGAAATTTTCGTTATTGTTTATTAGCATCGTAATTTTATGCAACACGGGGGCTGTTAACAAAAGATATAATTTTTAGCCTCTAGCAAATGAAGTGGACGACACTTGAGCTGGTTTCCCCTACTAGCTTTCATACCTCCCCTACTAGAAAACCTAGTGACCTATTTCCATTTCATGTATTAGAGAGAGTCCTCATTCATACCTTATCACACAATAAAACACTATTTTGGGATTTTTATTGAATTCTTTTTTTACGTATTCTCGAACATTAAAAGCAATCATAGTTAAGTCAAAATATAAATACTATTTAACTTTTGCTGTGGATTTTGTGTGTGATGTTATTTCTAATCCCTATCATCTATACATTTCATAAGACCTTTCATAGAAATTTGGGCATAAAGACAGCTTTTGTTGGTCTGATTTGGTTCTAGTCTACATCGTCATTTTCAGATGACAAAAACTCTGCTCTCCATATTCATGCCTCACCAACAAAAAGACTTAACTCCAACATCAGCCTTTTTACACGATGGGTCTTGGAGGCATTAGGCATTGAACCCGTGAAGTCGGCACTTACGTTCGCGTGAGAGAAAAGTAGAACGCTGGTGCACTGGAGAAGTTTCATCATATGGTTTCATTTTATCTCCGATTGAAGCAAGAAATTTGAGTTTATTTAGGAAAAAAAAAGTTCGTTTTGAGAAATGATTAAAAAGACTTTAACACCGAATGAGATCAAAGCTGAGTTGAATCAAATTCATGGGTACATCTGTTCCTGTATTTGCGAATGTTTACAATTGGGTAAATGAGCTTAACGTGATCGTACATCCGCAAAACATGAACTTCTTTCGGGATGTTCGGTGAAAGTGACTATTCACGGAATGATTAACTAAATCCATTATATGATTTTGAGAGATCGACGAATCAAAGTGCGCGAAATATTTGATGCCATTGGCATGTCGCAAGGTACAGTGTCTTAAATTTTGCACGAAAAATTAGGTGTGAAAAAAATCTCGGGAAGATGCTCTCAGCGGAAAATAAACGCATTCGTGTAGTTGACTTTGAGGCTATTTTGGCGCTTTTTCGTAGCAATCCTGACGAGTTTCTGCTTCGATACATAACTGTAGGTGAAAAGTGGATACACTACTGCATTCCACAGACAAAAGCACAGTCAAAACAGAGTTTTTTTTTTAGATGAACGGGCTCTGAAGAAAGCAAATACGGTGAAATCGCTATTCCGAAATCTTACTTTTAAGATGGCTAAGAAAGTTGTAGAAAAGCTTGGAAAAGTGAATAGAGCAAAAAACAGATAACGTTGAAAAAAAATATTAAAAATAAATAAATAAATAAAATATCTGCAGAAAATAATTTGTTTTTCACAATTCTTAGGACTTATTGAACGACTTTTGAAGCGAAGCATCACAGAATAAATATTATGATGCATGTAAAAAGGACAGAATGCCCTGGAGAGTAAAAAGAGGTGTGTCTCAACTAATTGGGCTCCGAGGATATTTATTTTAGAGGAATGTAACTAGTTATAAAAGCGTGCCTCAAATAGAGTATTTAAATTCAATCGCAATGCATTTTAACCTTTTAATTGTGAAATACATTTCAGAAAAAAGTATCAAATATGAAAATTATTATCTGTTTAATTTTGCACTTTATATCAATAAAAAGTTAGAAAATTAGTTAATAAAACTGTTGTTACTTTTTAATGTTTCAATATACATTGGAAAAAATGTTGTATTACATTTACGGTTTACTCAAAATACTTTAAGTAGGACACAATAAACCAAACAGATTTGTAATTTCGATGCTAAATACAATAAACTAATGTTAAACTCAATGAGTATTAGTTTGAACATACAGGTTGCCCACTAAAATCCCCTGCCGCTTTCTAAACTTCGGAACGGCTGCTGCTATATTTATAAAAGTGTTGTCTAGGTATAGTAAAGTAGCCATGCACTACTGAATGAAACCACCTACTTCGCCACCCGGTGAAAAACTGTGGAGCTAGTATTCCGATCTTAAATACGGAACGAAATAGGGGAAAAATGTGATTTATAAAGTTGTGGAGCATCATCGATTTAGTACGAAAAGATATCTTGCGGATATTAATGCGGAGAATAGAATGGTTAAATTGCACATTTGTTTTTTCGTGATTTCCTACACTACGAGGTAACAAAATTCGATCAAAAGGAGAAACGATTATCTTTCGGGCAAAACACGAAACTGCAATATGGCAATGATGAAAAAACAATTGAGTGTTTTAACCATTCTTTTCTTCTCATTAATGTCCGCAAGGTACCTTTTTGTTCAAAATCGATGAAGCTCCACAACTTTATAAATCACTTTTTTTTCTCGATCTCTCTCCGTTTTCGAGATAGGAATGCTAACTTCGGAGTGTCCCACCAGGTGGTATCGTTGTTGGTTTCATACAGTAGCGCATGGCTACTTTACTATACCTAGACACTACTTTTATGAATATAGCAGCAGTCGTTGCGAAGTTAAGAGGGTGGCAAGGGATTTGAGTGGACACTCTGTATATTTGAACTACATGAACCAAATAAAAGTGTGTGTCTTGACTAAATATAGCGGGCCATGTGTTTGATGGCATGATTGCACAGGCTTAAACACCTAGCAGTGCGAGAGGATGGAAGCCTAAAATTCATACTATCTTCAAGATCACAAAATGTGCGATTTCCAGGAGAAAAAATTTGATGAAATTTTATATTTTTTACTAAACACGAACTTATTTCGGTAGTTGCAGTCAAAAGTTTTAATACAGAGAATTAGAATAGTAAGAAGAAAACCGGAGGGAAAGATATATGTTTGAGAAAGGAATTGATGCTGCTGTGCTGGAACTGACTGCCTAATGTCTTTCTCTAACAGCAGAAAAATCCCACAACATAATGAAACTACATCCACATTTTTGTTGACTTGAAATACTAAAATCATTGAATACCAATATGCAAATACCAAATGGCAGTAACATCGCGTAAGAAACGATAAATGGGCAATATAATAAAGAGAGTATAATAAATTTATAAGAATTTCATATATATATATATGAAATTCTTATAAATTTATTATTATGAATTTTTGTTACTTCGAACATATCGAATCGGGATCATTGCAAAAATCTAAAAATATTAGTATTTTCCAATCTGGTGTGATGTTTCTTTCCTATCTTTTAAAAAGAATTTATATCATTTAAATTTTTATAAATTTCCGTAAAAATGAAATAATATTTTTCGAAATGATCCGAATGTATTGCTATTTTTAAATAAGAAATTGTAATTGAAATAATCTGTTGTCTATTAAAAATGTACTATTTCTAAATAAGAACGCAATATTATTAAAGAGGAGAACGATATCCAAAAATATACTCTCCTCCATCAATATAAATATATTATTAATTTTTAACTTTTGTAAACTGATATGTATCGATGTGTGAATCTTGGCAAATGAGCTTAGAGATGGTCAGCCGGCCTTTTAAAATTTGTGGCATTGAATCCTTATGTCCTTAAAGAAAAGTTAAGTCAGTACCATTTTTCTATTTAAAACAATTTAAAAAAAGAGAACTTAGAAATGCTTGAAATCGTTTAATAAACTAAAAAATATTTTCTGCGTGTCTGTTTCAATTACAAATATTTTTCACAGTATGAATACACGCCAAACAAAACGGTAGTCTAATCATAAACATTGACATATTAGAGAGTATCAAACCATGCGGCCAAAAGAGAATAAATTGAGGCGTAGGAAAATGCTACCATGTCCATTGCAAGATGAATGTATTAATAATCACGATTAAATATTATTTCGCTTTCAAATGTAGCCAGTCAGCCGCTGTTCTACCCTTCACAGGAGCGCAGCGTTGCACGAGGAACACCATTTGGAGGTCGGCTACCTGTTGCTCCTCGCGGGCTCTCCTTCCTTTTCTCCTTCCTCTTATAGCCTTCCTGGACAGCCCCGGGGGAGTCTTGCGACAACCCCTTCACCCACACACCTTAATATAGTTGGTCCTCCTGCCTTTTCTCAAGTTCGGGTGAAACAGAACAGATGTTGTGCGTTGATGGGATGGGGATGTGGATCAACGCGTCCAGAACAAAATACTCGGCACGCTTGTTTGATGAGTGGACGTTATTAAAAAAAAACAGTCATTATAACAACTAATTTAGAATATTGATTGCCATAGAAAAAGCTTTTGAAATCAATGCTTACTACTTAACTAAACAGACTATTCCAGCCTCTGAAATAATGAAATTTGGAAATAATTCTGGGAACGCACTCTGTGTCTTCCTGGAAGTCTTAAGAGGTTACCGGTCCACATTCGTGTGACACGTGGGGGAACCAGGTAAACCCCTCGCAGCCAGCCTGATGAAGATCTCGCCACATAACAAAAGATGATCTTCATCTTCCAGTTGTAAGAGCTTCCACGCTCGACCACTGGAGGTATCCAAAAGTTCATTGGTTAATGGAAGTGGACCATTGCAGCCAGTTTTGATCAGTCATATTTCGGTTTTGAAAAATATTTCCTCCTTAATGGATCCTCCATGTATTTATAACTATATTGGTGATTTGAAAATTTTTTATGACTTGTATTAAAATTTAACAACCTTTTCTTACCTTGTGAATTTCAATATTTTCTGGGAAATATTATGGTATAACATTTAATAATGTAACATTTAATAACAATAATGTAACGTTAATAATGTAATAATTAATGTAACATTTAATAACATTATGATTTGAGTTTTCTTTGAGCCAATCGATGTTTAAGGATTATTAGAATGTTGTTTTAATTATTTGGCTTACAAGTGGGGACAAAAACGACCCAGTTACTTTGACTTTCCCCGCTATTTCAATCATATATATATATATATATATATATATATATATATATATATATATATATATATATATATATATATATATATATATATATATATATATATATATATATATATATATATATATATATATATATATATATATATATATATATATATATATATATATATTTCAATTCAAAATTTCATATTTAAAGAACTGGGTCTTTTTTATATCAATTCACCACAATTTCATTTTCCTGACACGAAAATCGATTTAAATAGTTTATAAGAAGAAATACAGGACATTTTAAGAAATTTCAAAATAATTTTGATACAGGACTGTTCTTTCGATGCTATTTTTGCAAACTCTTGAAAGCTTATAATTTGTTTTCCAAGAATCAACCCATCTTTAAATTGGCTATTAAGATCCCTTAGTACATATCCATTTATTGCTTTAGGCCAAAATAATGCAACTTTATAACATCGCCGTATAGACGGAAAACAACCGGTGACATGACAGAAAAATTAAAACTCATTTAGTTTAAATGTCTGCAAAAATATATTTCCTGACCATATGATGTGTAACAAAAATCTATCAGAACTATTGATTTGAAAATAATTTATGCAAAAATAAATTTGAATTTTTTCAATAATTCGTAATTTTATCTTTATTCTTACGAAATCGTTATGAATTTGTATTAAAAAAAGCTTTATCCCTGTATTGAATTAATGAAAATTATGTGTTCTTGAAATACAAGTTACGTACAAGTAGACTGAATTTTTCTTGTTCCGACTAAACAAACAGTAAATGTTTTTAAAAAATATATAATAATAATTCTGAGGCTCATTTATTAAAATTCATCCTTAACTTAAATTTTCGATCATCTTCAGGAACTATTTTGAATTTCTTATAACTAATATTTTTTTAATGATTTTCTTCAACTGGTATTTAAATGGAGGATACTTCCCTATTATAGAGCCGCCCATCAGATTACTATTATGCTAAGGTTGTTGCCAAACTCGTGAAGCCTATCTTGCAATACAACATACCATATTTCTTAGTCACATGGCGATTCAGTATCCGGCGCCGCTACGACAGGGAAGTACCAAAAGCAGTAATTGCAGAATACATTTTAAGTAAATATAGAAAAAAAAAAGCTACTCTATAATATGTTTAAATTACTGCATTTCAAAATAGAGATATAACGTTTGAGAAACGAATTTTAGAACTTAAAAACTATCTCTGGCCATTTATTGTATAATATGATTGCTATATGTATGCAAAGTCTTAATTTTTAAAAGTACGACTTGTTTTGAGCATACGTATTTGGCGATAAGGAAAAAAAAAAAGTCGCCCAACGAGATTTTTCAAGCTTTGTTATTTATTGTATATTATTTTAGGGAAAAAATTAAAATTTTACATATGATTGAAAATGACAAGTCTATATCACAAAATACCTGACAAAAATGTTTTCGATATGAAATAAAGAAATACTCTTAAAATTTTTATTTACCTAATCGCTCAAGAGAGAAAAAAAATTCTAGAAATTCAGTTATTGCATCTAAAACTATTTTTAGAGAGTAGAGAAATTGTTGTTTTAATTTAAATACATTATAAATTAATAAGTTACACCCTAGGAAGAACTGAAGGACGTGACTTAAGTATAATCCTATCGGAAGCCGGGCTTACCTGAGGAGAACTTACTTTGGATTTGGTACGGATTTTCCGCTTGGTGATTTAGGAGTTAGCCGGAGGACTTGACTTTTTCGGTGCTGGTGGTGTCAGCGTAACATACAAAGACGAATTTTCCTTAACATCTCCTGGGAAATTAACCTTTCTATTCGCTGGATTGGTCCTTTTCACCTGAAATGGAACGTTACGAATAACAGGTGCACTTACCGCGTTCGGTGCTGCTGGAGGCGTTGCGTGCTGAAATGTAGTCTTAGTATCAACAGTTTCACTGACTTTGGATTTCTTTGCATATCTTACCTCGGGTGTTTCCACTCAGTCCATAGGTTGGTCGTCTTGGCTGCTCTCCCACTCCATATCCTTTACGTAGACCTCGGTGCAAACCCATTCTACAGGTAAGCAACCTGAAATGAAAGTCTATGCAAAAGTTAAAAAAGCATCCATCAAAAAGCAAATAAGTCAAAGAGTAAGGAAAATAAAACAGATATAAATCAAAGATCTTAAGAAAGCTACAAGATAAAATTATAACGAAAGGAAATGAGAAATAAATTGAAATGGTACGACTTCTAATCCAGAGAAGCAAATACTTTAGCTCTTTTGGCGATTTTTCGGAGAACCATTTGACTCGGGTTCACTTCGCAAAATCTTAAGTCAAACAGGTGATTCTGGCTTCAGTGATCGCGTTCCCTCACCTATAACCAATCAGACTGAAGTAATTTAAAGTGAAAGTGTTTAAAAACTAAGAATATTGAGTTGTTGCTAACAAAATAGCCTTTTAATTTTTATACCGGTATCAAACTGTTTTGTCTCTTCATTACTTTTGAATAGTAATCAATATATTTATTAATATCTACTGCAGCAAACCTTTTAATGTTATTAAATTTCTCATAAAATAGCTTTTTCTAAGCAACACCTATATAATAATTAAACTAAAATTAACTAAGTAAAATTTTTAATTTTTCAGATAGTAAAAACTTAACTTTAGTGCATTTTTATAAAAATAGTTTACTATTGCTCGATTAATTTCCTAAATTTTTCATGTATTAAATTTTAACTCCTGGGCAAGTGAGAAACCAAAGTTCAGCTAAATCTTATATCAATAGTAAATTCTCGGGATTAAACCCCGTGAGGCTTATGTACCCCAAAAACAAGTACTCCGCTAATAATATATTTATACTTTGTAGAAATATTAAGATTCATTAAAGTTGTAAAATTTTACGTTTAATGAAATTGAACTTTAATTTCGATTCCTTGAATAAATTTTTTTAAAGCATAAGTTTCGTTGTATTTTAGTACATAAAGGTAAAATTTACGGCGTCTTTTAAATGAGACCATGAAACACTTTTACTTAGATTAAAAGTTACGTTTTTCATTAATAGATTTAAAACCAAAGCGGTCATTTGTAGTCACGGATTTTTATGATTTAGTCACATTTCAATTGTGAAGAATGTCAGATTTCTCGAAAGGTTTGTGCAGTTTGTACGAAAGATTGGAAGATGACGCTATTTAAATGTAACTTTATTTTCATGTTTCTTTACTTATTTTATGCAGACAGCTGTAGGAAAGGATGCCGATTAAATGATACCTTCGTCACTTTGTACTTTGCTTTAATTGCTATTCTTTTTTTCTTTTGTTGGTTTGTTTAGATAGTGGAATCTAGAAGTATGTTCAAATAAACAGGATAAATAAATTCAACCATCTTTAGTATAATTTGTGGTATGTATGGGAGATAATAGCTTTTACATATTGCTCCACATCCCATAAATAAACTATTGATATATTTAAAAAAAATTATGCATACGGTATGCTTTTAGACCAAATGCAGTATCCTTCCGGATTGGCACTATGTTGTCTTTTGGTGATGAGGCTTTTCATGCAAAATTTCGAATAGGTTGATTTATGCCGATATGCCCCATAATATTAATATACAAAAAAGCAGGCATCCCGGTTTTAGATAATCGTTTTAAATATGATGACATTAATAAAATGGCGTCAGAATTTGAAATGTGTTCCAATAAATTAATGAGTATATTTTATTTTTGCTCACGTCCTTCCGATGAAAGTCCAGACGCTGCCAAATGGCGATAAAAGAAAAATTGCATTTAAGTAAGGTTTCAATATTACATATGTCGATTCGGTGGATCTATAGCGCGTTCTGGCGCCATTTTATATCCCGTCGCCAAGACGCGAGCTAAAATGGCGATCTCTCGGATAAAAATATTATTACGAAAAATTTTGGGTACTTGTCTATTATAGCGGCCCTCGATGATTAATCGCCAAACGACTAAGAAATATCTACAAGTATGTTGTATCAAAAGATAGGCTTCACGAGTTTGGCGACGACTTGGCGTCATCGTAATTTGATGGGCGACGCTGTAACAAACAAGTACCAAATTTTGATTAAGTCCTAATTTAAAGTGGCCACTTGGCGAAATTTTTGAAATCGCGCTTAG
The DNA here is from genome assembly GCA_019974015.1 of Nephila pilipes. Taxonomy (NCBI): domain Eukaryota; kingdom Metazoa; phylum Arthropoda; class Arachnida; order Araneae; family Nephilidae; genus Nephila; species Nephila pilipes. Next base: position 28,220 of record BMAW01068268.1, read on the forward strand.
ATGGTGTCAAATCAATTATTTTAAATCCGACGCTTATAGAAGCGGAAAAATAGATGGCGTCGTATCTGGAAGACAAATTTCAAAGTAAGCTGGCTTTGTTACTGAAAGGAAATGTAGAAATAGTCGTGTCTGGAAGATAAATTTTGAAACAAGATGGTGTTTTAAATGAAAGAAATGATATGTAGAAATTAAATAAACCCGATATAAGTACACAGAAAACATAATAGAACGCGTGGAAAAGGTGATTTTGAGTAGTAAAGTGCTTAAAAGGAAAACGAAATAGCATAAAAGAGCCTTTGGACTGAAAACCGTTAAAAATGAAAAAGGAGTAAAGCATTTTAGACATGGAATTTAAGTTGTAATTAGTGAGTATATTTTATTATAGCTCACGTCCTTCGTTGTCCTTCACGTCCTTCTGCAACGGAAATATCTGGAAATGTCCTCTAAGTGATGGAGTTCATCTGATTCATTCAACTCGCCATCGTTTCCATCATCAGATGATAACTAAACTCTTGCAAAACATTTCTGTTTTCTTCTACATTAAAACCACTCTTATTAAGCACAATCAAATGGCAAAATATACACCAACATTATATATATATATATATATATATATATATATATATATATATATATAATAGTATTATGAGTCGATTAATATTATTGTACTCAGTTATGTAAAATACACTTTACTTTCTTTGTCGAATATATTCTTTCAAGTGTCTTTATTGTCATTTCAGTTCTACATGATTGAAAAATGTTATAACCTATGCAAATTTATCTGTTTGAAAAATACTTAAAAATGTATGATGTTATGATTAAAACCCATATGAGCGCTATCATGAAATAAATGATGGGTGATTAGACTCCTTCAGAGTAGGGAAGATTAAAAGTGTAATATTCTCAAATCATTCTTCTACAACTAGAAACAGGTTTTCTTTGTAAATATTCCCTATCATAACCATAATTGTTGTATGAGATCCATGAAAAGCAACATTTTTCTTGTGTAAGGTTGTTCCCTTAATCAATTAATCAGCCAAAGGGTTGTAATAACAATATTTATCTTCGGCGCAGCTTTTGTTCTCTCATTTATAATATCGTCATAGAATGATTACCTCATTTTTGTTACTTAGCTAGACACTTGCTTGAGAAATTTTCTACAGGCAAGCAAAGAATATTTTTGGTAGAGAAGAGCTGTAATGTATTGCATTTATGGTTAGCAGTAAGTATAATTTCTGTTATGTATTTTTGTCAGTCAATCAATAAATTATTTTAATAATTATATGTTAGTTCATCGCTATTTCTACATAAAGGTTGTGTTCAAAACTATCTGATAATAACTTTTCCTATGTAAAAAATGAAGCAGGGATACGTAGCTTTTAGGGATCTGTAAGTGCGCCTTCACGAGCGGTCAGTTATCGACTTACAGTGAGGAGCACTTCGTTTTCGAACGTATTACATTTTGTGTGAAGCTTGGCAATACTAAAATTAAAACCAAACAAAGAAACAGTTTTGTAGAATAACTATGTCAAAAATGTTAATAATACTACTACATGAATATAATTGTGGAACAAAGTCAAACGTGTGTCTGGAGTTATTACAAACAGATAAATTCAAATTTTGAAATACAATAACCTGACCATTTCATCTCCGAAGGACATTGCAAGTATAATAGGCTTATTTCTTTCTCTTATTTCCAGTTCTGATAATTAATCCGGCAATTTCTAAAAACAAAAATAAATGAAAACTGTAACTGAAATGATAAAAATAAATTCTATCACTGGACATAATTTGTCGTACAATAATTATTTTACAATACTTTTTCATGAACTAGAAAATATTCTTTCTCATACACATAAATCATCTCAATGATTAGATAATATGACATATAAATGGCGCATAAAACATTTACTTTGTAAATCATTAATCAATTTTTTAAAATTAAACAATATAATTTGAAAAAAAGAAAAAAAAATATCTTTCTTCTTTCATGGAAACATGCACTCATTATTCCGATTTTAAAATCGGGGAAAGTTCAGAGAGATCAAACAAATTAACGACCCACAACCCTCACGAGTTGCCTTTGTAAAGTTCCAGAAAAAATGGTGAACACCAGGCTTATGTATGTTTTAGAGCAAAATGCTATTTTTCTCCCTTTCAAAGCAGTTTTCGATGAAACAGCGTCACTTGACCGTGGTTCAAAATTACGAGGTCCGTCGCCAATAGCCCTCTTGTTGCTTCTAGTGCGACGTTAATAAAACTAAACTAAACTAAATTTCGATGAAACAGATCTACTGCGGATAACCTAAGTCGCTTCAGAGACGCAGAAAAGATTTATCTTAGTAAGATTAAGGACCTTGCATTGATTTTTGTTTGACATTGAGAAGGCCTATGATCGACTTGAAGTATGGAGTTTTCAGAGATTTATATGATTTTGACTTAAGGGATAACCTGCCAATTTTTACAAAATTTTTTAAAGAACAGATATTGTAAAGTTAAAATTGATTTTTCTTTATCGAATGATTTTATTCAAGATGAAAGGGTACCTCAATGAAGTGTTTTAAGTATCATTCTTTTCATTATTAAAACTAATACCATTTCAAATATCCCATCATCTATAAGAGTTCTTATATATGAATAATGTGACAGAGATAAGCATAAGATTATTATATCTCTGGATATGATTGGTTTTTTTTACAAATAAAAGTTGGGTATTTTTAGAACACTGAAATAAATGAAAAATGAAGAAATCCTACAAGCAGAAGCTTTAACTACATAACTAAACACCGAATGAGTTTTCTAATTAGAAAATGGACCGCGGTTATCATATTTCCTGCTGGGGAGCAAATACATTATTCTTAGTTGGTTTTTTCTGCCAAAACGTTCTTCATGTCAAAAGCTCTGATAGTATGACGTTTTAAAGTAATTGCGGAGCATACTTCAGTATTATTTATAAAATCAATCAATTATTTATTACGCAAAACTAATAGATCGAAAAAATTGAAAGTGAGAGGAAAATATCTTTTTTTTTTGCTAAAGTACACTCGACAAAAGATTAATGGAGGCACCTATGATAACTTAACAGAATAAAAGTAGACCACAGCAAATGTTCCAAAGCATACTAAATATGAAAGAAATTCAAATGATTGTAAGCATTTAATAAAAAATATCAAAGAAAATTTGATGGCTGACATTTTTTTCCTAACCAGTAGCTAATTTCAATTCAGTACTTTTAATTTAATAAATTAAGTAACGAGTTTGATTAAACTGTTACAATTATTTGAAAAGGATGATTTTATATTTAATACTGAAAATTATGAATGAAGCATTTTAAGGGTTAATAAATTATACTTTTGAATCCTGAATAGGATTAAAAGTTTCAGTTGCTATAAATCTTATTCAAATAATTAACAAAAAGAATGTAGTAAGACCTAAGGAAAAAAATTAATTAAAATTAAGAGTTTCAGTAACTGGTCATTTTAACAACGTCAAAGTTTGGCCACATAAGGGAGAACATTCCATTGTGTGATTATTATATTAAGCATCTACTAGTTGAACGTATTTTGTGGGAATATATCGTGTAGTCAGATAAAGTTTTAAATAGTACGTTTTGATTTTTAATACAATTTTTTAAAAATGGATAGCATAAATAGAATTTTATTGTCACACAACACAAACTTCTTATTTGCCGCTTCCTAAAAATGACTGAATATTAAATTGATTTGGAAAATAATTGTCATCAAATGATTTTAAATCGTTGTGCTTAGAAAAATATTTACAACGTAAACTAGGCCTTGGCATTTTAAAAAATATATATAATCGTGTTGCAATAAATTCAGTTTTTCTTAGTTGACAGCATCGAAGCGCACTATTTAGTAAGAAGATTTAAAACCCCTTTCCAAAGTTATATTCAATTAATCATTTTTTAAAATTTTCAAATCAAAACAGAATCAGTAGTCCTTTCACCATATATATTTCCAAAGACTTACCAATTCACATTTCTTTCAAGGGTTCTTTATAACGAGAAAAGTTATGAACTTACCACATAATGCATAATTTCTAACAATCTTTAACTATTGAGTTTTCTGTACATTTATACCTTGTATCAAACTAAAAGTGTTCGTATGCTTTTGATCTCATCCACTCCCCACGCCCAATCAATCGAAATGGATGCGCTACGGTATAGAATAGAAATGAGATGAGCGGCGCCTGTCAAAAGGGAGGATGTGCCGATCGAATTTGACGGTCTCTTCCGCTTTGTTGGGCATCGAGAGGTTCTGACAAAACACATCTGCATGGCAAGTCGCTGGCTCTCTAGAGCCGCACAAAGGATATCGGATGGAACAGCCAATCTCGTCAGCACCTCAGCGATACGAGGGAAGGGAAGGAAACTTCTCTGAGGACTTGGTCTCATGAAAAGTTTGTAATTGGTTCGAAAACGCAATTTTCTTCGAATTGTTGAATATCGACACAGCGAAAACGGAATTAATGTACAATTTGTAAGAACTAGATCGTGAGAACTAGTGATCGCAAATTTACCGACTTCTTCTATTGAAGGTAAAACTTTCAACGAAACCGGCATACCGGTAAATTTCGGTGAAATCTTTATAATGCAAATATTAAATAACATTTTCAAAAAAATATCTGATTTGATTCTTGTATGTTGTGATAAAAGTATATGAAAATATATGTTGTGTTTTGAACATAAATAATACGAATAAAATTATAACAAATCTTAAGTTACACGTATTTCATTGGGAAAAATGTTTCACAATAAAAGCCCAATTATAAATATACGATAAATATGTATTCTATTTGTCAAAAAGAAAAATATAAAATAAGCATGAAAGAAATATAACTCATTAACCAATTGGTCTGGTAATTGTGATCAAAATAATGTACAAAATAGTCCCACCGTAGAAAAATATTTTCAGTTTTTGCATTTGTTGATTTTGAAGTACCATGCATTATTTTAATATATATCTCCTTTATGTTTTTTTGCTACAACACTCCAATTCCTTTTAAACGTTTCAATTAATATCTTGTGTGCCAGAGGCGGATTATTATGCTGTACTTAAGTTTTCTCTTTCATGGATGACAGATGTCAAAGATATTATAGTTACGTACATAATGTACCAGTAAAAACCTTATAGAATTACGAGTAACTGCTTGTAATTCATCTCTATTGGGATCCCCGGAGAGAATCTATATAAATGTTTGAAGAAAGTTCATCAAATGACATAAAACACTTTAGAACAGTAGCGTAAATTGGGGGAAGGCGCTAAGGGTGCATCCCCCAACTTTTTTCTCTCGAAATTTTAATATTTCAGAATAATTATTTTATTGTACTATTATAGTTGTTTTGAATTTTAAACATAATAATTTTTTTTTCCTCATGCATACATTTTTTTCATCATGATGAGAAAAAAGGATTTAAACTAAGCCAATTCCTGTGAAATATTTGTTGGTTGGTTTTATTAACGTCGCACAACAAACAACACAGGGCTATTGGCGACGGATCTCTTAATTCTGAACCTCGATCAAGTGACGACCTTGAAAAGAATGAAATTTTTTTTCTATCTCTGAGAGAGTGCCTTTGGTTCAGTTCTTGTAGACGAAGAGAGGGAGGAGGAGGCATCCCTATAGGAAATGCTCCCCCAAAAATGAAAATTTTATTCTCATGGTGTATCTTAATTAATTTCCTTAAATTATCTCCACTTTTGTAATTTTTATTACTTGATAAAATTATATCGATACTTGAACAGCTTTAAATAGGAGAAATAAGACATATAGCGTTTTATTTACATTTTACCGAGCTGTAATTCTAAACTATAAAACTGCTTCTTTCATGGCAGTGACCCTCTGAAATTAATTTCTGGATACGCCACTGCTTTCGAGCATTTATAGTTGACTTTTTTAAATAGTTTTAAAATTCATCTATAAAATTCTTCCTAACCCAAAATGCTTCAAAATTATTTAATATTGTAACTAACTTTTCCATCATATAAAAACTAACTAACTATATATATATATATAAACTGCTGTTTGTAGAAAATGCAACACCATGAAGGAATCATCAGAATCAAATGAAATTCGCAGCAAATGTCAATTATAGGATATTATGCAAATTAATAAAGTTTCAGAGCCATCGCGCGTGCGCAGCGCGCGCAGCGCCCTCTGAATTGATGCTGAAAGCGTATAAATAAAGTGCTGTAGCGGGACGTTGAAAAAAGTCTATGATTATTTGTTAGTGGCAAACGTTTAGTGAGACCTGAGTATGCCTCCACGACGGAAGAATAAGAAATTCAAGCAACTTACGGAGTTTGAACGAGGGAGGATAATCGGCCTTCGAGAAGGAGGATTTTCCTATCGCGCAATAGCAGCTCGTATGCAGCGGAACAGTTCCACAGTGATGCGAGTTTGGAAGCAGTGGACCGACGAGCACCGAACAACTCGAAAAACAGGCACTGGACGACAGAAGGTGACGTCAGAGCGCGATGATCGACACCTGCTCCGCATGGCGGTGAATGATCGCACAGCTTCCTCCAGGCAGCTGGCAGCACGTTGGTCTACTGCTACAGGTGTACAATTGTCGGCTTCGTCAATTCGTCGTCGTCTGCTGCGCCGTGGATTGCGTGCAAGGGTGCCTTTATACAGGATTCCCCTCACGGCGAATCATCGACGGCTGCGTCGGCAGTGGGCTCTTGAGCACAGAGACAGGCGAGCTGATTGGCACCAAGTTGTCTTTTCAGATGAATCACGCTTCAATTTGTGGACCCATGATGGCCGTGTTCGTGTTAGACGTTATGCCGGTCAACGCTGCCTTCCTGAGTGTATTATTGAACGACATAGTGGTCGAACACCCGGAGTTATGGTCTGGGGTGCGATTTCGTATCATGGACGATCCAATTTGATACGAATTGAGGGTAATCTCAATAGCAACAGGTACGTCCGTGAAGTGCTACAGCCCGAAGTCGTTCCTTTCCTTCAAGGCATCCCTGGAGCTATCTTTCAGCAGGATAATGCACGCCCACATGTTGCGCGGACTGTTCGAGACTTCTGTTCAGCACAACGCATGCAACTTCTTCCTTGGCCTGCTTATTCACCGGATATGTCGCCTATTGAGCACGTGTGGGATATGGTTGGTCGGCGTCTCGCTCGTGATCCGCGTCCTGCAGTTTCCAAAGACGAACTTTGGTTGCGCATACAAGCGATATGGAATTCTCTTCCTCAAGCAGATATTCAACATCTGTTTGACTCCATGCCACGTCGTATAGCAGCACTTATTGCAGCGCATGGTGGCTGCACCAAATACTGATTTCGGACGCTTAATTTGTTTCTTTTGTTTTGAAAATTTCATCATTTATTTGTATCAGTACAAGTCGTTTCTGCATTAAATTTCATTTGATTCTGATGATTCTTTTATGGTGTTGCATTTTCTACAAACAGCAGTATATATATATATATATAATTTTTAAATCTGAGTAACCACGGGTATTTCAAATATGCTAAGATCAGCATTTCCCACGCTCTGAACTAATAGGGATATTCCCTATTGTCTCTTATACTCTTTATAAAATACCTAAATTTCCTTACATCTATTACCATGTGATCTGTACAATCCTTAATTTAACTTTACTAGAGAAGCAAACAGGGAAAGAAATTCAGCTTATTACCAGAATAAGGGGACTTGTGTTGTCCTTCACTATTCACCATGTGTCGCCCCCCCCCCCTCGTGTAAACATAAATAAATTCGCAATTTATTGATTAAAGTTTCCTTATTTAAAGTTTCCTTTTTGTGCCATGATTTCCACGATTGAAATACAAAAAATGTTTCTAATGCAAAAGATATATATATATATATATGTGTGTGTGTGTGTGTGTGTGAATGGAATTAAATGAAAATACAAATTATAATTCCTGACAAACCTTATACATTTATTTAGAACTAAAATGCTACAGAATAAAATGAAAAACTAGTAGGTTATCAAATTAATAAAAGTATTTTCCTAAGTTAAAAATAAATAAATATTCTAATGAAATTAAGCTAAAATTTCTTAGATACTATTATACATAAAATATTAATTCAATACCGATATAAGTCGTTAATTAAAAATTACAATCAATTTAAAAACCAAACAACCTTAAAAATCAGAGCCAAAAGTCAAGAGAAAAGAATTACAGAAAACTAAAATGAAGATAATATCATTTAGTATTGTTCCACACTTTGGAGTGGAAAATGTCTGATTGAACTAGTTGTATGGATCCAATTAACACATCTTGAGTAATTATATTATAATTAAAGCTCTAGACGAAGAATAATTAAAAAAAAAAGAAATCAAACAAAAATTCAGCAAAAGAAAAATGAAACAAGGAAAATAAAACATTACAACCAAAGTAAAAAAAAAAAATTACACATAAAAATAATCTATATCCATTAATACACATTAATAAAAAGCACTTTTTAAATCCACATAAAGTTAAACATTTACCTACGACATATTTGTTGATACCAACACAAAACCAATATGAAGCGGGGGAAAAAATCCCGATTCTAAAAACCACCAAAACTCTAGATTAACTGATTGATTGATTGATAGTAAATAAATAAATTTTTACTGAAAAACATTCAAAAATATTAAAAATATAAACATTTTGGAATGGTCATTTTGACGGAGAGATGCTGGTTTTTCACTTCTTTTCCACAAATCTGTTGCTCTTTTGACCCTTTATTACTAGTTCATTGATTTCTTCCTCGTAAAGTACTTGTTTGTTGATAATCGGTATTTATAAACGAAACTTCAATTTCAGATTCAGAGGAGTAATAGTTTTGTCCAGATTGTGTAATAAGTGAGCATTCATTGGCTGAAGCTGATGCACTTTCATCTTCTAGGAATATATTCTTCATCAGATAAATCCGATTTTTCATCTGAACTAGAATCGGTTTCAGGTATATTTTGAAACAGTTGAAATTTTTTTTTTCCTGACAGATTTATTTTACCGATGGTTCTTCGCTACATTAAGAAAGAAAATATATGCCTGAATAAGACAAGAGCATCAAAAGAAATAAATTTGTAATACGAATAAAGAAAAAATAGATAACATTCAATTGCAGAAATAATTTCTTGTGACCTGCAGGTGTTCTTCAACTCTCACCACGTAGTACACCCCTTTCATCAAATCATATTCAAATACCCGCGATACGAATTACTCGTGACCAGTAGGTGTCTTCCACTCCCCTGCCCTTTCCTTTTTGTCTCTTTTTATCACATTCCTGAGAAGTGAAGAACAAACAGTTCGCATATCATAAAATACACAATAAAAAAATGCAACATAAAATGCTGTTTTTGTTCAGCTGTCAAAATGACCGCTGTCAGCCTTTGTAGGTATATACACTTATACATCGATATCAATGAGAAAAAACAAGTAATTTTTTTTCTACCTTATCGTTATGAATAGTTGGGGAAAGTCAATGAACAAAAAAGAAATAAAAGAATTACACGGTTAAAATGATCGTTTAAAATTCATTTGCGGTCAAAATGACCTCTCCCGTCTTTCTAGAGTTAAAGAAAAAAAAGGAGACTATGTACTATTGCAGACGTATTTCATAGACTATTGTACTACGAAAATGTATCTCCCTATAGTGTCAAACGTTAAAATAAAATAATATTTTCTTAAAAATAAATTAAAAACACATTTTTTAATATGATCACTAAAAATAGGCAAAAACTATAATCAAAAGTGGGCCTGATTTATAATAAACATATTAAATAATAATAATAACAATATATATATATATTAAATTATATCTATAAAAAAACACACACGTGTATATGTAAATAATATAAATTATGAAAAGTACAAAAGAAGTTTATAAACAATTTTATATCTAAATTAACATTATAATTATTGTCAGAAATAAAATCAATTAGAATTAATAAACTTAAAAAATAAATACATTTATATTAAGAATTACAATCCAATTGTGAACATCAAATTAACAAAAATGAGGAAATCTAAAGTATTAAAATGTTTTGAAAATCTGAAATCTTTAAGAGCACAAAATATCAAAGAAAAGATATGAAGCAATTTAAATTATTTCAGACTTTGAACTGAAACTAAATAATAATGAATATTTTTTTGATTCACCACTTCCCACCCTGAAAATAACTTTAAGTATATTTTGGTGAAAACCAAAATTAGGAATATATTACAAAAAAAAAAAGCAAAATTTTTTTAGACTCAAAAATATGGAAAAGTATATAAAAATATAATTATTCAAATGATAACAATTCTAAATAAACTTACAAAACATTTAAAAAAAAATCTCTGATCCAATAACAATTAAAATTGGCGTTATTAATGCCAAAAGGTTTGAAAAACAGGACAAAAACATATAAAGACAAACTAATATATGGTTCAAATAAATTTATGCCCATTTTAACCGTAATATTGTGAAAAATTCTATTATAAGGCGACAAATTCTAAAAATACTAAAACGTTTTGAAAAAATATTTAATTCAATTAAAAATTTATAAAAACCCATTATTTTCTTGTTATTTAAACAAAAATTTACAAACAGCATACTCGTATTGCCATCTATTGATTATGTTTCAATTTTAAAATATATTAGTACAAAACATAAAAGTTAATTCCTTTCTACTGCGCGTAAAATGAAGAATCTTTTTGAGAATATTTTCAAATTGCCAAAAATTATTTTATTCCAATATTTATTTTTCAAATTTTAAATAAGTTCTCAAATGATTTGGTAATTAGCAATAATTTAGAAACAATTACATATTTTATAAATTGTCAAAATGTATATATATTTAAAAACTCAATTTTTATTAAAGTAGTATGTAATTAAAAATGGTATTTCTAAAAATAAATAAGTGTATTTTTTTAGAAAAGAATGGGCTCCCTATTAATGTGAAAATTGAAATTATTCTTTTGTTAAAAATAATACTGTAAATTTTATGATCAATAATTACTAATTTAATGTCCAAATAATCTGTTTCCATTTTATATTTATCAGTTTAAATCAAATTTAAACTGGAAAGAGAAAAATTTAAGTTACGTTTATAATCAATATTATTATTACAATTAAAGGTAAAAAGTCACCAATAAATCTAAAAAAATATTAAATCATTTTCATCTAAATAGTTCTGTTCATAAAAATGTACAGATATATTAATTTAACTATTATTGATGATCTTCGTTGTGATATGACTTTAATTTGCTTGTGTTTTTTATCATCAAACTTAATATAATTTTCTTTACGTATTTAATTAAATAAGGAATTAAATTTTTCGTAAGAAACAAGAGATTATTGTTATATTTCTTAAAAATAATAAGAAACAGCCTTACTAGATCATCTGCATACTTGTGGTCAAAATTGTGAAAAGCTTTTGGAAATGTTTGACAGCGCATAATACCACTAGTTTTGCGTAAAACTATATAAAAAAAACCAAGATTATCTATATATATCTATTGATTTAAAAAAGATTTTCAAAAACATATATATATATATAAAAGTAAATTTCTCTTTGTTATGATTAATAATATCTGAACGGTTTTTAACATTTGCAGTGTTACAAAAATTGTTTGTATTTTCTAATAATATAGTTTAGAATAATTTACCAACTTTTATAATATATGTATTAAATACATTATTATAACAATTTCAAATTTAATTGATTTTTTGTGAAATATAGGAGAGTTAAAAATATAAGTCGATATTTAATATTATTAATTTGAAAGTCTACTTATTATACAGTGTCGTAATTCTATTGCTTAAACTTAATTTTTATTTTCAATAATATTTTTTCACCAAATTTATTAATAATTTTATATTAGTAATATCTATACATTTTACTGCATTATTACTTAGAAATTTATCCACACATTTTACTATAAAATCTTTTGAGGAGTTCCACAATAAGCTTCTTTATTTTAATATTACTCGTGCTTTAAAATGTTTTTAAATTAATGCTATAAATTTCTTCATTAATAATTTACTCTTTGAAAACTTCTAAAGGTAAGCCGTATTTTATAGTGAATTAGGTAATAAAGTTATCAGTATAATAATTAAGAGTTTTTAATATATTGGTAATTATATGAGAAAATAAGCTTAAAATCTGCATTTTTATTCACAATTTCTCTTAAAAAATTGTCTTTAACAATTTTTAAATCAGAAGGAATTACATGTTTGTGTGTTCTTTTTTAATCAATTCCTTATAATCTTTGCAATTTCTTTCCCATTATTTTGCATATCTTTAATGTTATTATAATTAAAATAAATTGATGCATTTCTTATTATGTTCAAAAGCTTTCTTTAATGATTTTAATATGTTTAATTGGAAGAAGTTTTATGTTTATATTAAAAAGTGTTACTAAAAATAAATATTTTTAATTAATTTATTCATGTAACTAATTGCACAACATTCATGTTTATGATGTATATTATTTTCTCTGATATATTTTATGATTCAGTAGTTAGTCAAATCCTGTACAATATGTAGATACTGACTTTATACATACATACATACATACATACATACATACATAC
>BMAW01068268.1:41187-56887 GCA_019974015.1 Nephila pilipes
CAAAAATATATATATATATATATATATATATATATATATATATATATGGGTTTGTAGTAGAAACACCCGATCATAGAGGGCGCGGCCTCTGCTACTGAAGGGAGTCCACTCTTGAAGGAGAGTCGACGGCAGTTATCGGAACGAGAAGACGCCCTTGTTGATGACTCTAGACGATTTATGATATAAGACGCTGAAGAGTATTGTTTTAATGTTTTTAAATGTTATTGTGAAATGTCTCGTCAAGAATGTGAAACTTTATGTTAATGTGAAACGTCATTATTAAATGTGTGTGTGCTAATTTAAAGTTTGATTTTTATTAATTAATATAGGCCATCCCACAAAAATCAGAAGTGGGATAAGGAATAGAAATAGGGATTGAGGCGCATAATTAGATGCAAACTGATAAGGATATGAGCACATGATAAGGATTGAGGAGCATAATTAGATGTAAACTGATAAGGAACAGAAATAGGGATAGAGGCGCATTATTGAATGTAAGCACATTAGGACTCGATTAGGATATAAAAATCGTGAGAGTGTAGGACTCATGATTAAATTGTGAACATTGAACTGAAATAAAAAAAAAAGTGTGGATAACTGTGTGCTGACCAAGGATAAATTCAAGACTTTGAGGTGAGTCAGATTTATTCTTATTTGCTAATTTAGATATGAAGATTGACGATATTAATGTAGTAGGCGATGCACTGAAGAATCTCAAGAAAGAAGAAATTAAGACTTTGCATAAGTTTATTTTTGATACAGATGGCAATGCTAAAAATACGGAAAGAATAAGAAATTTTACTGGTTTCGAATTCACAGTAAATGACTCTAATTTTAAGTCTAAATTAAAAACTATTAATGATACTTTTTCATTACTTGAATTGATTACCATTTGTGATATTCTGAATATTGCATTCCAAGGAACAAAAAACGAAATAATCAAGAAAATATTAGTTTTGTTAAATGATGTTAACTCGCTTTATCAATATATTCAAAATTTGAATCAATCAGAAAGCGAAACGGGAGTAGAAACAAAACAAAATCCATCAGTGCAGAGCCAGAACATTAATGAGTCAGCAATTCATTCTGAAGAGCTTTGTTATGACTATGGCACCACTCGAAATCAAAACATATCTGTAAGCTTTTCAGACATTGAAAGTGTTACTTCCTCTTTTAATGGTGAATTGCATGAAAACATTTCAGTTTGGTTCGAGCAGTTTGAGAGCGCTGCGAATATTTTTAAATTATCTGACCTACAAAAGTTTATTTTCGCTAAACGATCGCTTGGTGGTAATGCCTTATTATTTAACAAAAGCGAATTGAATATTACGTCATACCAGGAATTGAAACGTGTGTTGATAGATGAATTCGAGGTCACTACTAATTCAGCCCAATTGCATGAAATATTGAGTAGGCGTAAAATGAAAGAATCTGAATCTATACAAGAATATTATTTTATTATGAAAGAGTTGGGTAATCGAGGGAGAATTGAAGATACGGCATTAATGCATTATATTATTCGAGGAATCAACGATAGAAATGAAAATAAATTAGTTTTGTATGGTTGCAAAGATTTGCGTGAATTTCGCGAAAAACTGAAGATTTACGAGGTTATAAAAAATGATTTTATGAGAGAAAAAAGTAAATATAATTTTAGCAAAGTAAAACAAAAACCAGATAATTTTGTGAATCATAAACGATCAATTAATTATGATCAGAATACTAAATTCTGTTTTAATTGTGGTGGTAAAGGATATTTATCTAAATTTTGTTCACATAAGAATAAAGGTTTAAAATGTTTCAGATGTCAAAACTTTGGGCATAAGGCGTCTGAATGTTCGAAATTAAATATGGAAACCAAACCCAATGATAACGTAGAATCTCTCAATATTGTGAAACAAACAAATCTGTTTAAAATGGTTCGTTTCAGTAATTTAAATATTAACTCATTGATAGATACCGGAAGTCAAGCTACGTTAATTTCTAAGAATATATTTGAAAAGTTAAATATTTGTGATCTGAATCAGTGTAATTCAATTTTATCGGGATTAGGAGATTGTAAAATAAAGCCCATAGGTATATTTACGGGAGAGATAGGAATAGATAACTTTAAGTGTTCTACTGATATATGTGTCGTGGAGAATGGTGCTATACCACATAATGCTATTATAGGACTTGATGTAATTTTGCAAGGTGAAGTTCTAATAAATGAAAATGGATTTTCAATAAAAAATAAGTCTCTGTGTGAAGAAAGCGATATTTCAACGGTTTTGCCAGTTAATGTTAATTGTGATGAAATTGAAGAAAATATAGGCTATAATATTTCAAAATCTAATAAAGATGAAGTGCGTCAATCTATATTAAATTACCAACCGAAGAAGATTAAATCAACTAGCATAAAATTAAATATTTTAACTAAAAATAACGAACCAATATATCAACGACCGCGACGTTTAGCTTTTTCTGAAAATAAGATTGTTGATGCTCAAATAACTAAAGAGTTAAAACAGGGAATTATAGAACCTTGTTCTTCAATGAATACGAAGTTTACTGAAAAATCAAAAGAAATTATTGAAGCCAAATTTCAAGCTAATTTTGAAAAACAGCATAACAATCTACGAAAAGATGCCAAAAAACAAAAGATTGAGAGACCAATAGCTAATTGTGTGCAATGCGTTCAAGTAAACCGTAAAAAAGGAAAGAAAGAAGAAGGAAGGAAAGAGAAAAGAAAACTTCATCCAATTCATAAAGATGATATATCTTTACATAAGTATCGTACAGATCATCTAGGACCATTAGAAAGTTCTACAAAAAATATTAAACATCATCGGATTACAACTAGTGCAGAATTCATAAGAAGATGGTGTGTGACATAAACAATCCAATTACACATTTATGTGACTATGAATCTACCAATTATGACTTTTTCCCAATTATGACTATTTTACCCCAAACACGACTGGATTTATCTATGTTTCTTGAAGACGTTGAAAAAAAGAGAGAGAGAGAGAGAAATGAAAGACGAAGTGACAAAACAAGACGATGATACTTATAGACGATAGTGTTTTCCAAAGACGATGATGTTCCAAGATTGATAAATGCTGTTCGAATTATCAACTTGTTACTGCTTTTGAATTTTCTCTTTTCAGTTGTATTTTTTAGGTTGAGACGATCTTTTGTTAGAATCAAGAAGCTGAGGTCATCTTCTTCCAGGAGGGCCGAGTGTGGGTTTGTAGTAGAAACACCCGATCATAGAGGGCGCTGCCTCTGCTACTGAAGGAAGTCCACTCTTGAAGGAGAGTCGACGGCAGTCATCGGAACGAGGAAGACGCCCTTGTTGATGACTCTAGACGATTTATTATTTAAGACGCTGAAGAGTATTGTTTTAATGTTTTTAAATGTTATTGTGAAATGTCTTGTCAACTATGTGAAACTTTATGTTAATGTGAAACGTCAATATTAAATGTCTGTGTGCTAATTCAAAGTTTGATTTTTATTAATTAATATAGGCCATCCCCCCATATATATATATATAATGATTTAACTTTAATTTAATAATTTATCTAAATAATAATTTAATTTTCTATTCTATTCCCCCCCCCACCAATTCAAAAGAAAATAGTTCATTTTATTTCCTGATCCAATTCCAAATTATCCATTTATTTATTAGATCCCGCGCTCGTAAAATTTGTTTTATTCATTTTCCCATGGTCATGAATCTGTCAGAATAATCTCTATTAGACTATCTGTCAATAGTTGAAATTCCCCAGAATCCCTAATCTTGTGCCACGTGTTTTATGACGTTTATTATGGAATATCCCTGATATAGAAATCAGAGCGAAAGAAAATTCTCTCTCTTACTCTAACGCATTATCTGTATTACACATTTGTAATCTTCATATGGTCTCTCACTTCAGCCTTGGTGGCTGAAGCCGGGCTAAGTTCATCAGAACGTAACGCTCTCTCTGTTAGAATCAATAAATAATCTTATTATGAAAAAAGGACTTTCCATTGCGGCCATGAATTCGAAAGGTTTCATTAATGTTGAACAAATTTTTAATATCTTTCATATATATATATGTGTGTGTGTGTATGCGTGTGTGTGTATGTGTGTATGTGTGTGTGTGTAGGGAGATGTGGCCAACTACGACACACTCACTAGACAGCGCTGTTCGAGAGGAGACAGTGTAGGAGAAGAAGAACGAGGAGATAACTTGGAAGCCATCGGGTAAGAACTGCAGGAGTCTGAGAGAGAGAGAGAGAAGTGGCTGGGAAGCTACAAGTAGCAGACTATTAAAGTCTTAGACAGAGAGACGTGGCTGGGTCTTAAGTGCAAGGGCGCTGCATCATAAAATAAGAGATTTGGTATCTCACTGGAATTATATGTGTTGTTGAGCACAACCATATAGTAGTATTTGTAGTTACATTTGTATTTGTCATTTGTCAGAAATCGTTACTCGTTTGGTATCCCCACATCTGTGTATGAAATTTGTAATTGTCCTTTATTATTCAGTTAAACAAAAGAATGTTAAAAACACAAACTCATCATCATTTTAAAATAACCCTAGACATCGGCGTTTACATAGTGGGGGCTCGGCTGGGATAGACATTTAAATTTCAGTTGAAGTGAAATTGTTGAGCTGATTCTGCTAGGTTATTCCACGGATTTTTTTTAAAATAATAATTTCGAGAAAAATAGAGCACTTGAATTTGTGGACTTTTAGATTTTTGAGAAAAAATGTGAATGTATTTGTGAACATAACAATAGCATGTTTTGGACTGAAACTGTGCCTCAGTTACCTGGATTACAAATGCTGGAAACGGAAGAAGAAGTTTGAATTGGAAATATTTAAGAATTCGAGAAAGGAAGATTTAGTTGAACTTTTATCGAAGGTACCTGAACGGAGAGCTTAACTGTATTTTAATTAAAAATAAAATCGGAAACTGTAAATATTTTGAAGAGGCTCCGGAATTTGTTGCATATCAATTATCTCGATAGTTATGGAAATAAAAAAATAAAGATGAGAAGTAGTTGAATGCTACATCCATTTAATCTTAAAAGCTTAAAAAATGGTATATGAAAAGTTGAGGTTAGTGCAGTTGAAAAATAACTACAATTGGAAAAAGTAAGCAGTCAGAACTAAAGATTATTCTATTTTGAACGAAAATAGGAACACAATTGCAAAATCCCAAGAATATATGATACAAAGTGAAGCGTAAGAAAACTTAACGATCCAAGTTCCAAAAAAATCATTCCTCCAGTTTTCTTTATATTTGATGCAATTTCTGATGAATGTCTCTCTGAGAAGCCACACGAGGGTTATTGGCGTCAGACCTCTTAATTTTGAACCTCGGTCAAGTGACAAGTGCGACACCTGAGCTGGTACTCTCCTCTCCTAACTTCCACATCACACCAATAATCGGACTAAGGATCTTGACTAGATTTAACGTACATCAGTCCCGATATGTGGTGGATGTTTTGTGGCATCAGGGCTCGAACCTAGGACTCGACGAAAGCAATGACAGCCGCGAGTTCTCGATCATGACCACTATACTACTGTGGCCACTCTCTACTTTTGAAAAACAATTCATTATTTATTTAACTTTTCTCCACATGTTTATATTTGTAAAATAGTGTGTTATTTGATGTTACCTTCCGAATTAAATTTATTCAAATAAAACATGCTAAAACAATAGCTTCTTTCACAATAGCGCTTTTATACGAATACTTTTTTTTTTATACACTCATGGTATATTTATGAGTCCTGTAAAGTCGAGTGAAGTACAAGAAAGTATTTCACGGAATCTTTATGTGTCCGCGTTTCACTTGAAAATAATTTTATTAGATGTGTTTGGACAAAACTTCAACAACACTTGAATTTCATCTTACATCTGCCATTTAAAGAGAAGGATGAACGAAAAATGTTACACAGTTAACGAACTCGGTGTTTAAAAGTATATTTAATATTGAAAAAAAAAAAAAAAAAAAAAAAAAAAAAAAACTGCGTTTGGGGATAACGTGTTTTTGGAGCATATATAAGTTGCTCAGAATATTAAATGAACCTTTACCCTCCTTTTATAATAAAATCATCTATTCTATATTCTTACTTCAACACGCTCTAGTTGGCGACAAAACAGTGACCTATGTTCGAGATCAGCTTTAACAAAGATACAGTAGTGACCAAAATTGTGGAAACCTCTTGAATGATTGGTTTCATTAACGTTGCACTAGAAGCAACGCGAGGACTATTGGTTACGGACCTCGCAATTTGGAACCTCGGTCAAGTGACGCGGACAACATCCGAGCTGGCACTCCCTCTCCTATCTTCCACGCAACACCAATGGCTCTCCTATCTTCCACACCACATCATTGGTATTAAGACTCGAGACGACTTGATAGAAACCGTTGGCAATGAGTCTGCTGCCTTAACCATTAGACTACTCAGCCTACGGAAACTTCTTGGAAAATATCTATTTTTGGTGTTTGAGGACTTTTACACATAATAGTTTTTGAGATATGCTATAAAAATTATGCATCATTGGAAAGATAATTTAATTAAAAATGCAATGCAATAAAGTATATTTAATTATCTGCATTCTATCAAAAATGCAGCCAAATAACGAGGGAAAAGCAGCACAATTTGCTTAGTTTGATGTAAAGTAGTTTTTCTTTATTTGATGCAGCCAATGAGTTCAAATGTTTAAAGATCTAATCAGGTATAATCTTGTTTTGACAATGAGGCCATCAGGTTATTGTTGGATTCAATTCTTGATATCATTTATTGGAGTCCAAAGGAGGACATTTGCCAGTGTGTTAATTGATTGCTAATAAATTTATTGTTTTTTATTCCTTCATTTAGTGAGCTTAAAAAACGTAATAAAATTATAGAAATGGCTCAAAGTCTGGTCACCCAGAAAGTGACGTAAAATAATGAATGTATTATGTAATCAAGTCTACAGTTATTAAGAAATTAGAAAATAAATCGGTGGAAACTTAACCAAAGATGGCATTTCAAATTTTTTTGAAGAGATTATTGGAAGACCCAGTCACTACAAAACACATCTAGTAAAGGCAGGAATAGATTCACAACATCAATTGATGATAGGAGATTTGAAAGACTAAGCTTACATGATAGAAGAAAATCGTTTGGGAATATAATATGCAAGAGGAATTAGAGCAATGTAACGTAAAGATTAGTGCAAGGACTGTTCGACGCCTACTTAAGGAATTTGGTCTAAATGATAGAATTCCACTCATAAAATGCCATTGTTATCTCTAAGACAAAGATTAAAAAAAGGCTAACTGGCCTAAAACCGATGTTAATTTGACAACAGAACAATGGGACTGTATAATTTGAAGTGATGGGACCAAAATCTCCCTGTTTGGTAGCGATGGACTTAAATACATAAGACGAATAATTGGCGAAGGTATGCATCATGATTGTATTACACCTACATTGAAATAACCAATTATTGTCATGATATAAAGTTGCACGACATGAAAAGGCATAGGCAGAATATGTACGATAATTGGAAATATAAATGCCTAAAAATACGAGTACATAAAGGAAATACTTGAGCCTAAACTGAAGTCTTCCACACATGACTTTCCAAGACAATAAATCATTTATATTTCTTGAATTCAACTTCCCTCATTGTGGCTACTGTGTGGAAAAATTGGATTTTGAATTATCAAATTCCTCCTGGAATGGCCTGGTAATATCCCAGATCTTAACCCGATCGAAAATCTGTGGAGTAGACTAAAGAAACTTGGGAGTGAAAAACAACTCAGGAATAAAAATAAATTAACAGAAGTAACAATTGAATCTTGATTTCACATTGTAACACCTTATGAACTTAAAAAGTTAGTTCCCTCCAAGGAAAAGCATTGTAGAGCCGTAATTACGGCTAAAAGTTAACCAAGTCAGTATTAATTAATATTGTCATGTTGTGTGTTTGTATATTTCACTTTTGTGTGTGTGTGCTATTTGTTTTACTTTACTTTTATTTTTATAACTTCTGTCGTAATAAAATTTCCATTATAAAACCTATTCCATCAGCATCTTGATCAAAATTTATTTTCAACGACACATAATTTTATGTTATTACTTTAAAAAACTTAGTATTATGAACCCTCAAACATCTAAAGCAGATGTTTTATTAAAGGTTTCTGCATTTTTGTTAATAATTGTACCGAGTAACAGGGGCTGTATGTTCCTTAGTTAAATAAACTGTTTCATACACTTTTTTTTAAAAAAAATTTCACATCAGTTGAAGCGTAAAGTTGGGTTAAGAGTGAAGAGAACGTTAGGTCATGCAGTCATGACAAGATATATGAATAATTTTAATATAAAATTAATAATTTCTTCTTTAGCTTATGAAGCTTCAGAATTGACTTCGAATATTCCCAAACTAAGCAAAATAGGTCTCAAAACATTGATTGATTAAACATATGTGACACTCATTTTGAATCGGTGTCTTAAAAAATATTTCGAGTTACGAGGGAATATTTTTGAAAGATAACTTTAAAATCGTGGTTATATATATATATGATTCCAAAATTGAATTCAAAAGCCTTACTCTAAGAAAATTAAATAAATCTCTAGTACTTTGAAGAAATATAAATTTATTGAATATATTATGTACTATATTATTATAATATTTTTTCGAATCTTGTAGTACCGTTAGTAAAGCTGCCACTGAAAAAATATTGTCAACATAAAGAAAATGAATTTAAATACGAATGAAAGGAAAAAGAAAATATCTTTACAATATCCATATGTAAATAACGTAATAACTGATAGAAGAAGCATTTCATGCAGCCAAGGTTTCCATAACATTTTTTTTGAAATAATAATTCGAGACTCAAAAATCACTGAAAAATTGTGAGAAAAATCAAATACTAACTCATAATTAAGCTATAAATCCGGGAAAAAAAAGAAATAGAAATTTCCTAGAATAACGAATATGAAAAGAAAATTTTTAACAAAATGTTTCGAAAAATACAAAGAAAAAGTTCATGGGAGAAAGAATTCTAATGAAAAGGAATACTTCCAAAAAGAAGGATTACTTAAAAACAGTAAAGATGGAGGGAAAAAAGGGACAATTTTTATGCTTTTGTAAAAGTTTCTTTAGAAAGTTGTCTTCGAAAGTGTTTCGTGGATAATGCTCGGTCTAGCATTGTTCAATAAACGCTGGGCTCCTTTTTCACAGCATCCCTGCTAATGGATTTCCTATAAGATTTTTCCGGCATGAAGTTTTCAAGCACTTTTTTAATGTTTGGAGCTGCTGGACTGTAATCCCTGAACTACGTAATTCTTCCGGATTTTGCAGATATTTCCATTTCTTAAGGAACAACTGATTTTATGTAAGTGAACGCTATTTGAATTATTTAGTAATCGATCTCATGTAATAACTTACGAAGGAAGTTCGAAAAGGAACGAGTATTACCCGAGATCGTGCGTTGAAAGCTTGGTCTTCACGTAACGTCGTTAGAAAGAAATAAAAGCTCAAGTATCGACATTTAAACGTCTCTGAAATTGGACTTCGTTGCTAATAACGTTGGTATACTGCGACGTAAATGTGAACAAAACAAACGATATTAAGTATCATTGTAAAAATATAACTAATAGTTACTCATTTTTTTTTCAAAAAAATCAAATTTTGAGTCTGTGGAACTTACTAGTTTTCTAATATTCTGTGAATATTGCCTCAAAATTTTTGATATGTTTCATGCATTTTCTACTTATTTTTATTCTTTCAACTGGAAAAACAATTTCTAGAAAAATATTCACAAGTTGTAAAATTTAATCGCGAGACAAAAGAAAAAGAAAGGAGGAACCAGAACAATAGCAACTCTCATTCTCAACACTAGCATATCTGTTTTCATCATCAGTGTAGTAACAGGTCAATTGAAAAGTCCCTGGCCTGACACATAGATGGCGTTACTAGAATTAAATCCATATGTTTTTTTAGTTAGCCCTAACCCTTTAAAGATGCGTGTATAAATTTGACAGCTGTCGGATCATTAGTTTGTGAATTATAGCATTTTGAGTGAAGCAACTTTTGTTATTGTGAAAAAAATGGATAAAAAGGAATTTCACGTGTTGATAAAATACTGCTTTTTGAAGGGAAAAAATACAATTGAAGCAAAAACTTGGCTGGATACCGAGTTTCCGGATACTGCCCCAAGAAAATCAACCATCAAGGATTGGTGTGCTAAGTTTAGACGTGGTGAAATGAGCACCGAAGACGGTGAACGCAGTGGACGCCCAAAAGAGGTTGTTACCGACGAAAACATTAAAAAAATCCACAAAATGATTTTGAATGACCGCAAATTGAAATTGAATGAAATAGCAAACACTCTAAAGATATCAACTGAACGTGTACATCATATCATTCACGAATATTTGGGTATGAGAAAGCTCTGTGCAAAGTGGGTGCCGAGCGAGCTCACTTTTGACCAAAAACAACAACGAATTGATGATTCGGAGCAGTGTTTGAAGATGATCAAGCGTAATAAACCCAAGTTTTTGCGTCGATATGTGACAATGGATGAAACATGGCTCCATCATTTCACTCCGAAGTCCAATCGGCAGTCATCCGAGTGGACTGTACACGATGAACCCGCTCCAAAGCGTGGGAAAACGCAACAGTCGGCTGGCAAGGTTATGCCGTCTGTATTTTGGGAGCCGCATGGAATAATTTTCATTGACTACCTTGAAAAAGGAAGGACCATCAACAGCGACTATTACATAGCGTTATTGGACCGTATGAAGTACGAAATCGCCGAAAAACGGCCGCACTTCAAGAAAAAGAAAGTGCGTCATCACCAAGACAAGCACCGTGTCACAAGTCAGTGAAAACGATGGCAAAAATCCATGAAATGGGCTTCGAATTGCTTCCTCATCCACCGTATTCTCCAGATCTGGCCCCCAGCGACTATTTCCTGTTCTCAGATATCAAAAGAATGCTCCCTGGGAAGAAATTTTCGTCGAATGAAGAGGTGATCGCCGAAACTGAGGCCTATTTCGAAGCAAAGGACAAATCGTACTACAAAAATGGCATCGAAAAATTAGAGGGTAGCTATAATCAGTGTATCACCCTTGAAGGGAATTATGTTGAATAAAAAAAACTAATTTTGCCAAGAAAATGTATTTTACTATGGTAGGCCGGGGACTTTTAAATTGACCTGTTAATATGTGATTTTCGATGATTAAACTATCCTGCACAAGACCTAAAAACAGCAAATAAGACAACCAGAGACAAAACTTGATAAAGTTGATTAAGAATTCTTCAAATCACATACCAGAATTGTTTTTTGGAAGTTAGAGTAGACATTTATAGATCCAGAATATTAATAAGGTCTCACAACTCGCTAAAATCCCCGGAATGGATACAATTTCTTTTATCAAATGATGGAATTTTATGAATCTGCAACTATGAGTCGTATTAAATTAACTGAATGAAATAAACTAAACAGTAAATCATAACAATAGTTATTATGTAATATTGTATGTGTTTTAAATTTCAAATTAGCAACGTTTTTTTTGCATAAAAGTTTCATTCAAGCTTACAAAAAAAATCAGCAATTTTATTTCATTTGAAATAAAACTACAAGTTAATTTTATGCCACTCTTTTTAAAATAAGTTTTAAATTCACACGTCAGAAAATTCTTAGACGGAAACTAGATTACAACTTTTCCTGTTCTTCCATTGCACCGAATAATACTCCGCATAATTTTGTATTCTGGCTCTTATCAGTTTAATTCACGTGAAATCATTCCGCTCCCTGCGAGAGTGAAATAGAATGAATGCTTTGAAACATGATTCGTTTTCCCCATTTTCAATTATACTCGATAATAGAATCACATGAATGTGTCCCGAAAGCAAATTAAATGCACAATAACTCGTCTTTATTAGACGAATTTCTCAATGAGGGAAGCCAAATCTATTCGCCAGACAGTGGTGAGAAAACTTTTCCAGACGATCTTTTCGTTTTCGTACAATTCGTAACCAATTTTTGAAAACAACATGAAACAGCTATTAAATGTTATAGTTTCTATGAACAATTTGTTAGTTCAATAGAATTATCAATAAGATATTTTTTGTAAAAAATCTAAAAATCTTCTCTTGACCATATTCGTTATTTTTATAACCGATTGGTAAAAGAAAAGTTATTTTCATTTTTAGTGCGAGAAAATCATATAATATGCTTTTTTCACGCTCTTTTTGGTGGTACATATTATTAAGTATTATGTCTTACAATAAACATAATTCATGGTTTTTAATATATTGTTTACTAATGCACACTTAGGAGCAATCGAAGGTCATTGGTGATGGACCTCGTCATTTTGAACCTCGGTCATGTGACGAGAATGACATGCCACTCCCCATATTTCCACAAAATGCAAATGGAAGTACTTTTGTTCTCGACGGATTTAACATGCATCACTCCACTACACGGAGGGACATAGAGGCATAGGATTCTGAACCCCCGACTAAACGAATAAATTTCTCCTTTAAGAATACAATCAATAAGTCCAGATCACGTAAAATATCGAGGCTTAATTTCACTTAACGTCCATTGCTTTACACAATGGGTGTTTAGGATCAGGATTCGAGCTCGCGGTTTGACCTAAATTACCCACTTACGAAGTTAATGGCCATGACCTCTCTGAACCAGACAACTAATATTTCATGAAATAATTAGTATTATACATATAAACTATCTTTTTTGGCACAGTGCTTTACATCTCATACATTATTATGTACAATTTTCTCGCGAAAAACCAGAAAACAGTTGATCAACAACAAGTTACACATCAAGATGATATTTTATCTTAAAAGACGAATGATATATTACATCATTCGTACCGGTGGTAGTCCTCCTAAATTATATCAAGATGATATTTTTTAAGAGACGAATATTAATTATAATTCATTGAAAGGAATAGTTTCGTGTATAGGGAAAAGCTCTTCTTTTCCCTGAAAGGAAAATGTTACATAAGTTTTTCAATGGAATTAATAATTTTACTACTGTGTTACTAATTCTATTACTAAGATTGAAAATATACATGTACAAACTTCTGATTAATTAAATTATTTTGTTTCCAAATTCAGCTTGTTATCAAATTCCTCAAGATGAGGGATGAAGAAATTTTATAAATGCGGTCAGGGGTATAGCTCCTTTTGTTTCTATTAAATAAATCCTCACTCAGTTTTTCACTGAACTATCCCTATGATTTGATTAGATGACCTCGTTTTCCCTTTTACACAGTAACGGATAACAGTGGCCTCTGAGGATTTATTTCAATTTCATAGAGATTTAACCTCATTTCATATTCAATCTATTAAAACTCTATGGGTCATACTTGCACATCTCACCAGATGACTCCTTCGAAACAGAACCTGCAGTAGTCCACATTGTGCTGTTCGAATGGGTCTTTAATGGAATCAGAATTTGAACCCGTGTCTTGACTAGAAGATCACAACCATGACTAGAGGGCTACCGCTTCCTTTTTTTAAGAAAGAAAACCTTTTGTTATAGTTGTAGTTTTTTCTGACGCAAAATTCCGGTATGAACAAGGCGTTCTAAATAAATGGTGTATTATATATATATATAAAAGGGTGAATTTAAAGGTTGTAAAGATTTAAAACACACAAAAACAATGAAATGTAACATGTATCTTAAGGTAAAATATAACATAAATATCAAAGGAAATGTCTAAGAGTTAATTATTATAAAATTAATCAATACTTTTTAAGAAACTAAAATGATTTGAATTTGTTTGAACCAGTCCAGTTAAAGCAACCAAGGTTAAAATGGATTAAAATATTTGATTCTTTCTCGCTTAAAAACAAGACAAAGTTAAAAAAATGTGAGAAACCTAACTATAAATTCAGCACACATTGCAAATAGGAACACTTTCTCCGAATGAAAGAATTTTATGAGTTAACTTGGTGCGTACAATTCCCAAATAAGTCAATTTAACCTCATTTATAAAAAGGAGCGGAGCTACACACAATACGAGAGGGTTTAACCCTTTGAGGGGCACAATGTTATTATAATCTATTTTTAAAATGATATACAGGCAAGGGGAGTATAGTGATCATACATATAAGAAAATACAATTGAACACATTAGCAGTCCCCGTTTCGGAGAAGGCGGTGTTTGCACAGTGAAAACATGAACGGGCACATTTTGCATGCTGCAAACGCGGGAAAAGGCATTTACACTGTGCAAACGGTGCCCCTGAAAGGGTTAACAGAATGTGTTGTTGGCTTGAAGATTCAACTTACCCTGTCAAATAGATTTTATAATTTCCTCAACACAAAAATGAACATCTAGGAACGAAGCAGCCTGTGTTATGGCTGGAAGCTCCAATTTTGCAGCAGAATTCACACGATTGTTGCTAAAAATTCCGGCGTACAGTAAAATGATACATCAACAGCTTTACTTTCCAAGAGAATTGAAGCTCTAGAAGTTTGAGAAACGAGATGGTGATTAGAGCCATTGAAATATTCTAGGCTCTCCAATGTAAGAAAATTTTACGATGGGATTTATAAAGTGTAAAAGCTGAAGGGCGTTTTAAATAGCGCAAACGTTTCAGCGGCATTAATAGAGAAGGTGTTATTAAGACGTTATCTATAAGTGGATATCACCAAAAGCGAATCTCAAATTTACTTGAGTACTCCTGGCAATGTATACCTTTTGAGACCCGGTTGCCTGAGGCAACTCTTTCTCAGTTATGAGTGAAAAATGATATGAGCCTTGGAGTACTAGATTTTGACCGTAAATATAAGAATGTAATGAAAATACTAACAACGATGAATAGGGAATATATTTTGAAAATAACATTGTGAAGAATTTCACGTTTTTTAAAAGGCAGAAAAAGGTTGAGTATTTAACCTTTGGAAATTTGTTATTTGTTTCACGTATTATTCTAATATCAAAAATATATATTTAAGAGTCAGGAAAAAATAATTTAAAAATGATATAAAAAATTCAGAGGTAAGAAGCTGTCATCAAGATAAATGTTTTCCGATACATTATTTCTTCGTAAATCAAGATTTCATCGAAGGAAATAATTTTTATCAATTTAAATTCTGTTCACTACAACGTATCAAATCGTATATCTTCTTGAAATTTGTTATTAGTTGCAGAGATTTTTAGGAGAGACTTTTCTTTTTTTTGTTTTGTTTATTAATATTTAAAGATTTGCTTGCGTTAAATATTCAGCTCTTGAATGCGGAACTTGTTGATAGAAAAATTCTTTGCTTTAGAGACGACAGCTTTTATCTTTATGACAAGCTCATCTGGGAGGAAGAAAATTGTCTCTCACCATAAGGAATATGATTTGGAAGGGAGAATTTTAACTACCATGACACATTTTCTGAAATATTTGACGTTATTAATACATTTATGTCAAAAGGGTAGAATCTAAACAATTTATGTTGAAACACTGTACATTATTATTTTTAAATCTTGTTTAAGTTAAACATTTTTTTTGTTTAACTTTATCACGAGAAAATTCTCTTCCGAGAAAGAGAGAGAGATGTATGAAGACTTGTGGAGAGCCTAGATATATCCTAACTTAAAATAGAGTTTACGTAAGTTAACTCTCTGTGCTTAAATTAATTATGATTTTATGTACTTTTTTTGTAAATAAAATACTGACCCAAGAAAACTAAGTATCGT
>BMAW01068275.1:0-24617 GCA_019974015.1 Nephila pilipes
GAGAAGCTTCATCATACGAATAATGAAAGAGATATAAGGATACAAAGGAAAGATATTTATAGTGATAAAAAATTATTTAAACACAATACGTAGAAAGATTAGAATTTTGTATTATTTATTATGTGAACTATTATTATGCGTGATTATATTGAAATGTTAAATCTGAAAGCTACAAATAACCGAATAATTTATTACGTATCTTTTGTTTCACTTATTTACAATAACTTTTTTTAGTTTTTAGAAAGAAAAAAGTTTGTAATCGGTTTGAGATCGCATGTTCGGTCGAAATGTCCTTTCATATGAAATTTCATATGAATCAAACAACTCCTTCTTGGTGCGTTTTTTGTTTTGTTTTAGGGTATGTATATATATATATATATATATATATATATATATATATATATATATACGATGAGGTATTTACTGAATTTAGACCACTACTATTAATTTTGAATGTTTATTTTAAAAAAAGAACAAAACATGATGGACGGCACGAACAATAATATAACATTAATAACCGTCGTTGCCTTCCTCCGCACGTGATGATTTCATGTCTTCTTCACTTCTGTTCCCTCTGCAGCGTTGGTCAAGTGTTATGAGCTGTTCTAGCAGTAGGCAGGCTTTTGTTGCCCCTCATTCAGGCGGAAAAATAATCACACACACGTACCTCTCGCCATATATATATATATATATATATATATATATATATATAACTCACATATATAAATATATGTGCACATCTCATTACTTGAGAACACCTTGTTGATTAGGAACCGCGACCAGATTTAACATTAAAGTTCCATTTCCGGTAGCAGAATGTTACTTCCAGTTCTAAAATTTGATACAAATTATTGTTAAAATGTTTATAACTCAAGTTCCATGTAAGATAGAAACAAAATTGAAACTGTACTAGAAAGCTAAGAAATCAGGCTTTAAAAATAGACCGTGAAGAAAAACAAATCGACTTTTTGACTGAAAATTGCGTTTTAAAGGTAGGCGGAAACCTTAAAAAAAGAAAATATAAGTACCACAACAAGAATAGGGATTCCACTCGAAGGAAGGAAAAACAGTAAGGTGAACAAAAATGAAAGTGTAATTGAGCCCCTTAATGTGCAGTCCCCCTTTACAAAGATAGGGAAATTTTACAAGCACAAAGGAAGGCGAAAACCAATCCCCTTTGACCCAGGGAGAGTGAATGGATTCCAGTCCAAGAAGTGCCTCTTTCACAATGAAGAGAAAAAGATGGCATTGGAATTGTTCTGGACCAGAGAACTGATAGAGGGGAAGAGTATAGCATTTTATACCTTATTAAAAAAATTCTGATGCAGAGAATAGTTACTGCCTTGTTAAACGATTTAAAATGTTTGGCTTCACAGCAGTATACAATCTTCGCAACGTAGTTCAGTGAGTGATAGTAAGTTTAATGGCGAAAGAGCAAGATGTGACCATGCTGCGTGAAATAAATTAAATCGGTGATATCGAAGTTTTAATACGAAAAATTTATGTAGAAATTTTACAAATTGATTGAGAAGGATTGGCGTGATGAAAGAAGTTTTTCTAGGGTATCTAGCTCTTGTTTAAGAAAGGCAATAAGCCTCATGAGAAAGAAAAAATATCACTAAATCGCGTCGAGGACAAGAATCACAATTTATCAATAATTGTAATGAAGGGGATCGAATTGAATTCCTTTAAAATGAGTGCCTTCTTTAATTCTTCCGCAGTGTATACAAATATGTAATTTTCTAAAGGGGTGAGACTCTATCCGCGATATTAGTATTTCGGAGTAAATTTACACAATATTTAACAAATTGTTAAGTGATAACCTCTTTGAAATAGGATTAAAATTCTCTTTTATTGAAGTAAGAGCAAATGATTCACGTATTCATTCTACATGGTTGCTTTTTTGTCATCATCGAATGCAGACTTCAAAACATCAATAACACAACGGCAGCTGTTAGGGTTTGATTAAGGATCACTCGCGTGCTCATGGATCTCTTTTGGGCGATGTTATGTGCGGTGAAATCCGACAATGTACTTCCCTGATATGAGTAAAACATTTCTTCACTAATCCGGAACCGTTATTTCTTATTTCTAATTTTATCGGCGTTTTTTCGGTATCTAAATGTGATGTGCGTAGATATTTAAAGAATACGAAACCCCTTAGAATGTTTAAATTGGGGAAAATATATGCTCAGGTATATCATCTGAGATTTACAGAAGATATTTCTTCGTGTTATATATGCTCTCTGAGCACATGTAACACGAGGAAATTTGTACGCATAAAGTTTTAAATGCTGAATAAAATTTAGGCAATCATTTTTTATTTTATATCAATTTTATAATTTTTTTAAAAATTCCTTTTCAGTTCTTCAACTTTTTTTGAAAGTTTTTTATTATTTTTTGATTTTTCTTTATTAATGACTTTAAAAATGCAATGTATAGGTCTACCAAATAGAGGAACGGAAATCTGTGAACTCGAAGTTTTTTTTCGAAAATATTCTTAAAATAGATACGAATTGATTGAGAAGAGGGAGTGTCGAAAAGAGAGAAGGTTTGCTAGGGTATCCCGGAGCCCCTAACCCTTGTTAAATAAAGACCGCAAGCCCCAGGAGATAGAAAACATCACTAGGCAGCCTAGGGGATCTAACTATTACAATGTATCAAGAAGGGAAATAATGTGCAAAGAAAAAATATTATTTTCATTCTGAAATATTTATTCTTTTGTTTCGCATTGTAGATAAATATGCAATCCACTAATGGGGCTATACTACCATTGTGATCCTAAGTTTTGAATAAATTAAATGTATAACAAATAAAAAAGTAGTAACACTCTTTGAAATGGGTTACATTGAATTTTACATGGTTGTTTTTCCGTCATTATCAAATACGTCTTCATTCGCAGAATACTAGTACTGAATCCTATATGTTCTTTGTAATCAAATACATAAAGACGTATTAGACTTCATAACATTACTAACACAACTTCAGCTATTAGGGAGCGAATATCGCTCAAGTGGCGTGCTCATGGCTCCCGTTAGGGAGGTGTTAGAGGTGGAAAAACCTGGTAACGGTGAAACTACATGATATAGGTAGAAAGAGTTCTTCGGGAAACCGGAATCATGATTTCTATTTTCCAATTCTATCCTTTATTTCACTGTCGAACAGAGAATTACGTAGATTTTAGGGAATACGGAATACCATTTAAATATTTAAATTGGAGATATTTAGAGAGAATATATAACATGAAGAAATTTCTATGCTTAGAGCTTTAACTGATGAAAAAAAATTTAGGCCCATAATTTTTTAAATAAATCTTATTCAATATTTATTCGCATTATTCACAATTTGAATTTTGATTTGAACGCAAAAAAGTGAAATACATTGATAATTATTTTTTTTTTTAATTTTCTATAAGGATAACAATAATAATTATTTTACCTAAATCCTTATTCCTATCACGCCATTTCAAACGTATTCTAATTTGCAAACAGAAATACGAGGGATATACCGGAAAAGAGAGATTCGTCATTTTTTTTTACACAGACACTTTATTGCCAGAAAAAAAAAATGTATACCATTATGAAGGATTCGCATTGCTCTACTTTTTCGAAGTAGTCGCAATCGGCAGGAATGCATTTGTCGTGGTGCGCATTCAGTTTGAAGAAACTCTAGTAGAAATGTGTGCTCTGTGCTGCTCGGGAATGTCACACAGACTGATCCACATCAGCATTCTTTTGAATGAACCTAATAATGATTAATACCCAGTATTAACGTCTGGACTGACTCCGTTATGCATCTAAACACGTGCAACATCGCCTGCATTCCATTATTGTTTCTTTCATTTGTGGATATAAAGGGACACCCACTTTTTGATTTTCATCCTCTATACTCTAATTCCTTCATTAAACATACAACACTTTCTTCCATCATTTGACAAGACAAGATCTGTTTACCATACATGGTGTGCAGGCGCTCAATGATGTCGGACCCACTAGTATCACGTGCAATTCATGCCGGGTAAAAGCACGCACCAGCATTTGTGGTCCACGTTGTCAGTCACGTCTAGGGCAAGCTGATCTGCTGCTACTTTCTCTTCTTCATCTATGTGCATATGCGCCATTTCTCTTATGTTTCTACTTCTTTCGTATAACAATCAACGGGTGCGTATTCTTACGCCTTTATTTCTATCATCTAGTGTACCCCTTGCTCTTTGGGGAAAAAGACGAAATTTAATTGTAGAATATCCCTCGTACATTACAAAACTCTTTATAAAATATAAAAATAGGAGTTGACGTTTTAAGTACATGGCTGTCATGAAAAAAAGCACTAAGTAATGACAATTAAATACTGAAGATGTATGGTTTTAATTGGTTAGTTATAAGCAAAAATTTTTAAAAAAATGCCTCTTAATAATGTACCGAGATGTTTGAAATTCCATACATATTTTTAAAAAAGAGAATCAGTAAAAATAATGACATTAAAATTATTTGAATATCTTAGACATTATCTTGAACTTTAACCAAATGGTTATTTGATTCAATAGTTTCTAATTGTAACATTGAAATGTCAAAAAGTACAGCAATATAGAAAGTATTAAAATTCACGGTGTCAAATCAAGCAAGCTGCAATTATGAATCACGAAAATTTATATTTCAAAGTCTCTTACTTCAAGATTTCGCATTTCACTTTTTTACTGTTGTTTCACTACTAAAATCTAATGAGGAAAAATATTTAAGAGGAATAACAATTAAATTCTATTTAAAGCATATTACTTATATTTCAAAATATTAATTAAAAAATTAAAACAAGATTTTTGAAAATTTAGACTTATTAAAAATATCAAGAAATGTATTGAAAATTTACTCACAGTAAAGTACACATATATGTTTGTAAGTTGTTTAACAGATCATAAACATAATTTAATTACAAAACAGTTTACGAGTACATAGCATTTCTATTTTAGTATTTATTGCTTAGTATTTTTACGTGATATAATGTTTTAACCACTTTACTTTTTTCTTTTTATTTAATTTCTGATCAAAAAAAAATTCTGACAGAATCAACTACCGCTATATATTGCTAAATATGTTTCTGTACCTTCTTTCCATCCACGATTTTGAATCTCCGTTTTCTAATACACACGCCAATAACATTTTAAATATATAGACATACATGAAAGATACACAGAACAATCAATACCTAATTATTTTTTAATGCTTGTCTTACTCTATTATATAGATGTGTGTACTAATTGTAAGATTATTTGTCCGTCAACGTCAGACTTAAAAGCAATATTATTGTATTTGAAGAATAAACTGGTAATTTATAACTTTGGTTAGGTGACGAGGACGACTAATCACCTATTTTCGCCATCTCTCAATTTGCACACCACTCTAACGAGAGGATTTAAAGGGTTTGAAGTTTTTACCAACTTTAGTTCTAAGACACAGTTGAGGGGTGGGCAAAAGTTTTCTTGTGCTGATTATAGATGATTCGTAACCGGCTGTTTCCTTCGACTCATGGCTTCGAGCCTTGATACAATTAAGGTCCCTTCGTTTAACCGGATGTGATACACGTTAAATCAGGCGAGGCTCTAATTCTTCCCGTTCGTGTGAAAGTTGTGAGAGAAGGGTGCCAGCACAGTTGTCACCCACGTCATTTCAAAATCACGACTTGTGTAGCTTTAAGTCCTCTTGTTGCTTCTAGTTTGACGTTAAATAACCCAAACAACACAGTGGTCCTTGAATAAATTCATCCTACCGGTACACGGAAACAATCACCCGTGAGGTGACCGGGCGATGGGACAATTGTAGCTCTAGCATATTATAAGACTAAAACAAACCTACTGTTTGAGGGTAAACCGAACACCCTGACCCTGGGTTTTATTTCAGGACACTTTTCCTCCAGGTCGAAGGACATCGAGGGCTCTGCTACGTTTTGTCAATAAGGGTATCATGACTCTGCGACACACTCGTGATATGAGTCGTCCCCATGGAGATTCCTGTCGTTGACAAACACGGATGTCGTGCACCCAGAATGCCGAAGTAATCATTCCCGCTTTTTCCACTAGTGGTCTTGATAGCCTAGTGGTCATGGTTTCAGACTCGTGTCCCGCCTTTTTCGTTCAGTCGTGGGTTCCAGCCTTGGCTATTAAACACACGCTGTTTAGCCAGGGCTTATGCACGTTAAATCATTAGGGGCCTAAAATCCCCCCAATTTCATGATGCGGTTGCTAGCTAAAGTGTCGTCCTCGACACTTGAAAAAGGTTTAAAATTACGATGTCTGTCGCCAGTAGCCCTTGTGGTGCTTCTAGTGGGACGCTCATTAGGAAAACAATCCTGGCCGAGAGCCTCCGGTCCTTATTACAAGGGTAAAGAAACTATTATACTTTTCGATATTAACTCAGACGTTGGCCAAGAAAAGCATGATTTCGCAAAATTTGTGCAATTGATGCATGGAACTGGCAATTTAAAACTCAGTTGTTTCAGTGCCACCGTTTGATTTAACTGTATATTACTATCAAATTCCAAAGCATTAAGAAAATTATTATACTCAGATTACTTCAGTTGGAGTTTCGGTCAAGTGACGAGGAAGCATTCAGAAGTAGCATTAAAATTCCAAACTTCCACTTTACGCATATGTGTCAGTAGAAGATTCGATTATTTGTACATCCATCTGTTTCCTTTTAAGACCCACTTGAGTTAAAACATAAGTCTAATATACGACTCGACAAAAGCAACACCGGTATCGAACTCACGACAAAGAATGAATTGCTATATTCCTACACGTGTTCCAGTCTTAACAAATTTTACAAACTCACCTGTTCCATGACTACCTACGTTAATAGCTCGTTAGGAAGTGTTGAAAAGTGTGCAAAAAATTGAAAATTAGTTACAGTGAAATTTGAGAGGAAATGAATACAATGAAATTGAGAGGAAAATTAGGCTTTTGACCTAATAATTTCATTGTTGTTTAACACTTTGATCCAAATTCAAAATCTTCTTATTCTTTTAGATTGATGCTAATTAATCTCTTTTCGAATAACGTTTTGAATGGTTTAGTTTTATAATCAAAGAACTAGAAGCAAAACGAGAAATATTGATGACGGTCCTCATAATTTCGAACATTGGTGAATTGACAAGTACGACATCTGAACTAAAACAAATTCATATACCTTTTATACCAATGCATCGGGACGATATTGGACTGAAACATATTTAACATGCATCAGCCCTGGATACATGGTGGGTCATTTGTAGAAACGAGACTCGAATATAGGAATGGAAGGACTATTCCGGCTACGGGTCCGCATCCATGACCAAAAGGCACAAACGGCCACTAGAATAAAGGTTGTCAAAATAGTATATAAATAGCATGAAACTATTTGACGATAATATGTTAATCATGAAAATATTAGTATTTCATACGTTTTCCTTTTTTCCTTAGGCCTCCTGCTACGCGAAACATTGCAAAGTCTACCTGCCCATTGACATGTCCTTTAAGAATACATTAATTTCTATCATGTTAAAAACTTCATACCAGTTTTATATAGTTAATTTTCATCTATCATTGTTTTTAAAGCACGTCCTGAAATTAGTAACTGTTAAATAAAAATTATACAAATTTCCAATCAAAATTTTTATACGTATTCTATATCGAAGCCATTGCATTATAAAAGAAGCTAACAGGAAACCATTCATATGAAGTCAGGTAAAACTCTGATGTTCAAACCAGATTTCATTTTAAGCAGTAGAATTCAAGTGCAAAGGATTTCGTTCTTAAAAGCAGTCTTACGTAGAAGACTTCAGTATTTTTAGAAGAATGGATTCAATAGAAAGAACTTATGCATGTGAACAGTGCAAAAAGAGTTTTTCTCTTCGCCCTAGTTTAAAAGGACATTTAGATACTCACATCGAAGAAACTCCTGAAGGTTGTAACAGTTGCAAGAAAAAACTGATTCAAAGTGACAGTATACAATCACAATTACCTGACAATACTAACAGAAGGACTCCCATATGTGAAACTTGCAACAAAAGTTTTACAAGTAAACGTTCTTTAATGAGGCACATTAGTACGATTCATTTGAAAGAAAAGACATATATTTGTGAAGTTTGCCAGAAGACATTTGCTCATAGTAATACTTTAAAAAATCATTTACGTACCCATTCCAACGAAAAACCTCATTCCTGCCAAATTTGCAAAATGGCGTTTAAGTATGTTAATAGTTTGAAAAGTCACTTACTTGTACACAGTAATGAAAAACCACATAGTTGTGAATTATGCCCGAAGACTTTTACTCGATATGATTATTTAAAACGTCATTTACGCACCCATACCAAAGAAAAACCTTTTGTTTGCGATGTCTGTCAAAAAGCTTTCAGAAATAAGTCTAATTTAAACAAGCACAAAAAACGTATACATGCGATTTAAAATCATTATATTCAAAAAATCTACTACAAAGTGTTTTCAAAATGATCCATAAACAAGATCATTTACTTATTTACTTTTAAAATCATAAACTACGAATTTTGAAATTTCGCTTCATTAATATACACAATGACTTATTCATGGACATGAAGTTTTGTGTTTGCATTGTTTCGCTCGATATTTTTCATTTTGACTCTTGTATTCCTTTAACAATGCTGAACAACTTTATGCAATCATTTTCTGTGTTCTGACGGAAATTTTTTATTGTGTATTTTGCTTTTTTCTGTCACACAAATTTTTAATACTTTTTATGATGTTTTAGACATAAGTTGTAAATAAATTTCAGTAATAGAGACAAGTTTATTGTTTCCTTAAATGATGATTTATCCTAAAGTTTTTGTTTCAGAGGTTCAATTATATTTATTTAGCATGTCAAAATCACATTTAAAACCCTAATTGATTTAATTTGAATAAAAAGTATGGATTTTGTATTTCTATTTAGGAAATTTATACCATTTTAAATGCTTGTGGATTCACACCATTTTGCGGTTCAAAAAACTTTTTTAACATTACAATTTTTGAATTTAGTAGGTCTTAATTTCATATTTCCAATAATAACGACGGATTCCTGTTCATCCTTTATCTTCATTGATAAACGATAGTAAACTTTCCCTCAGATATTCTTATTTCTGCATATCTCTTGCTGAAAATTTAAAATTTCAATGTCACTCCATATCTATTTTCAAGGAGGAAGCCGCTGCCTAATGGTCTTTACTAAGGACTCGATTCCAGCTATTCATTCGCGTCGTGGTATCGAACCTTGATCCCACTAACGATTCATTGTGTAGCCAGTAGTACGTGAAATCTTTCGAGTCTGAAATGCATCCTATTGGCATGGTGTGGAAGTAAGTTGAGTGAGAATTCATCCTCGTCACTTGACTGAGGTTTAAAATTGCGAGGCCCGATGAAAATAGACCTTGTGCTGCTTCTAGTGCGGTGTTATTAAAACCATTCAAAATCTATTTTTAATTTTAGTGATGTATTGTGTTCGTTAGCAGACACTTTTTTACGCACAAATTCCTTTACTTTAAAAAGGCTCAGTTTTATTTTCTTGCGCAATAGGAAGATCCTTATCTTTTACAAAATTTTAATGTTAAAAAACATTTCGAACATTAGCCAACCATCACATCGCTTGGAGATAATTTGTATTTTTTCATAAAGAATCCTTACAAATTTATACAATTCTCAATAACAGTCAAAAAATGTGCTCTAATTCCTCAGCAGTTGCGATCATTGCAGATTATAGGCTCAGTGCTTTTACAAAAACTCGAACATCACAAAGAGATCTTTAATTGATATATTCTGCATTAGTAACCTTTTTGATTAGTAAAAAGGTCATCAACGTTTTAAAATTTCTTGTTTAAAATTAAATGTTTATTCTAATCTTATAATTAACAATTGTATTAGAAAATAAAAAAATAAATATGAGAAAACTATAAGTAATATTTCTTAAATCAAGCTTTCATTAAAAAGGGGACTAAAAGGCAAATTTTTTTTCAGTGTAAAATTATACAGAATTTAGTAAAGCTCTTGGGGTTCATAAGAAAAGGATGTAGAAAATTGTTTGCAAATTATGTACCATAACTGATTACTTAAAAAGGGAATAAAAAGAAATCTTGATGCCTTTCAATTTTATAAATTATTTTTACTTTAACTAATATTTATTTAAATCTTTTCGCTTTAGAAATTGGAGAATAATAACACATTGCTTGATCTCTACATTTGTGCAACCTTTGAACTCCATTTGATGTTGGTAAGTAAAAACCCTTCCTTTTTTTCCTTCCCCAAATCCTTCTTTCCTGGCACCTGCAGTAGCGTACGTTAGGTACATATATTTTGATTCGGGTATAATTTACAAAGAATTATAATGAGGAATTGAAGAAGTAGAATTATGAAGTTTTGAATTTACAATAAACTAATGTTCCTGAACTTTGTTATTAATAACTCCTGATCATTTTTTCCCGGAAATATTCTACTCCCGAGCCTGTTTTTCAACAACCTTTTTTTCAGTTACGGGTAATACATTTTTATTATTATCAAATTAACGGTTTCGTAAAATATGGAAATTTCAGATTTCATACTTTTAATTTCTTCATATATATATTTGTTTGCACTTTTTTCAGTTTTTATTTGTGTTCATGAAATTCTTTTTGACATTTTTTATAAACTTATTTTGCTGATCAATGTTAAATTTGTTGTTTTAAGTTCATGTACAAAATGCTGAATTTTAGTTTCAAAATTGAATGTAGTTTGCAAAAAATCGATTTTTATTTGTATTTTATGAAAAATTATTAGGCCGCCCGCGGGGGGGGTACAAAGACAAATGCAATTAAAATTGAAATAAAAAAAAATTTATTATTTGGAATGTATTTCAGCTAAATTTAATTAAAATTGAAGAAAAGAATAAAAATGAAAAAGTGATATGGTACGCTTAAAGTGATCCTACTATAACAATAGTCCCTTAGGTGTCTAGTATTAGTAGATATTCTACCATATCTGTTTAAAAAATTCATGGAGTTTCAGGGGCTAGTCTTTTTTTTTTGGCATGTACGTGAACCATGATTACTGGGCACCAGTGAAGGTTTTCTAATCCATGGGGTTTGCGAGTGTGGTGATAGGGTATGAAAGAATTGCACCACTATACTCATGCATGTCGAAATAGGTAAAGCCACTGGGAACTATGATTACGAATACGACACCGATTGAATTCTGGAGCTTGTTTGCTTTATTTAAATCTGGTCACTATGATCCTGAGTCTATTTTTGGTGCTTTTATCCTTATGGGGTTAACTGTCTTTCATAAACACGAGTGACGTGATTTCGAGATGTTCTGCCTATAATTCTCATTCTTG
The DNA here is from genome assembly GCA_019974015.1 of Nephila pilipes. Taxonomy (NCBI): domain Eukaryota; kingdom Metazoa; phylum Arthropoda; class Arachnida; order Araneae; family Nephilidae; genus Nephila; species Nephila pilipes. The sequence goes on from BMAW01068275.1 coordinate 11,340, forward strand.
AAAACCAATTTAAACCATCATTTCATTATTCCCAAACGTTTACATCAGAGTCTTTTCACTCTGCAAGGCAATATCTCTCTTTCACTCTTGCCTTTATATAATATCTTGTTTTCTTGATGTTTGAATTTAGTGGCGCAAGAGTGAAAGGAGATCTTGCAAGGCAATATCTCCTTTTCACTCTTGCGCCACTAAATTCAAACATTGCTCTTATGGGTCTTACTACGTGTGGTGAACACGATTCTATGCCATCGGAATGTACTAGTTATCCTTCTGTATTTTTCTAGTCAACCAATGTTTTTTTCCCCTAATTTTTCAAATGTCTAGAAAACACTTATACATGTCTATAAACACTTGTTTGGCGCATGTCAGCCATATCTGGCTCTTGCGCCATTAAGCAAAATCTGGATGGGAAAACTAAATACATTTATGAATTCTATTCTCCACTTCTCAGAGCCTTACGAAATGATATAAATTTTGAAAGTAAACTGCCGCCTCTTAGAACACAATATATTTGCAAGACATCTGATAATGCATCTCTTTCGTAACTCATTCTTTACACGTGTAAATAATCTTAAATTAATGATGGGTTTCATTAAACTCTGTATTTAATTTCAAAGTGTAATTTAAATGACCAATAAAATATCTTAGTTTATTAATAATACTGCAGACACTCAGACACATGCAACACATGCAAAAGTATTACGAGGTGTTTAACACGTGTTTATGAGTGTGGAAAATACCGCAACCGATGTAACCATCTTGCCTCAACGCCAGAGGGAGCTGCTCTCCATCATAACGATATTACTTTTAATAAGCCATCTGGTACTTTTTTTGTTTGTTTTTGTACAAGGAAGTTGTAATTCGTTTCGGGTCGATTTAATCGGCCAAATTTATAGATGTTGTTTTATTAAATATTTTAAAATTTAACTGCGTATGGATTTAGTGAGTGTCAGTGTCCGTTACTGGAACCATTAATTTTAGATAGTTAGCTAATTCCTATTTTTTCTTCATGGTGCATCGGTCGGGAATCGGCACTGCTCCTCGTCGCCATTACTAACTACGCAGTTAATTCCGCCATTATAGATAGCTTTGGTTTAATAGCATAGTTTCGTTTCGTTGTGGGCTGTAGTCATCAGCGCAGTTCTATTAGTATTCCATTGGATATTAAAATGTTATAGTGTGATATAGTGCATCTACTTAAAGCTGGATACTCTATACTCTAGGAAATTAGGGTGAGTTATTTATTTTCGATTCCTTTGTTTGTTAGTTAAGATGGATGCTGATAAAATAAAAAACAAGCATAAAGCGCTGAAATGTGGCGCGACTAAGTTTGTGAACAGTTTAGATACTACTTTAGTTAACGAAAGTAATGTTCATACTTTAGAAATATTGTACCACCAATTAATTGAGAAAATTGATAGTCTTAAAGTTTCGGACAATGAACTTCTTAGTGTTATCGATGCAAAAGACATCGAAAAAGAAGTCGAACAAAGTGAGGCCTATATGGAGAATTTAATTTCCTATAAATGTAAAATTACATAGAAAATAGCTAGTCTAACTTCTCCCGTTGTACCACCTACATTTGTTAACCCCACTAATGTACCTAGTTCGACAATAGATACCGTAATTCAGGAGCCTAGGTCATCGATTAAATTACCGAAATGAACTGTTAATAAATTCTACGGTGACCACAAAAATTGGTTAGAGTTTCTTAGTCAATTCGAGAATGCAATTGATAAAAATAGTGATTTATCTAAAATAGAGAAACTCATTTATCTTAAAAGTTTAGTAGGAGGTGTCGCAGGGAAAGCCATTTCCGGTTTTGCATTAACGGAAAGTAATTATGATGCTGCGTTAAAACTATTAAAAACTCGCTTTGGACAAAAGAATTTACTCATTAATGCGCATTTAGGATCTCTCCTTAACATTACTCCCATAAAAAATATGAGCGATACAAATAGTTTGAGAAAATTATATGATCGGGCTGAAACTGAAATAAGAAATTTAGAAAGTTTAGGCATAAATTCTGAATCGTACGGTAATCTTTTAACCCCGATATTATTGAAAGTATTGCTCTCTGATTTAACTCTAGAATTCAGTAGAAAAAATAAAAGTGATGATTGGGATTTAAAAGCTCTTCTCGAGTTTCTAGGTGAAGAAATTCAGAGTCGTGAGAGAGCCCAATCTTTCCATTCGTCCGTAAAAGAAAAATAAATTCCGAATAGCTCAAATCAAGAGTGCAGTAGTTTCGCTTTCGGCTCAAGGTCTTATAACAGAAGTGCTTATGGTAAGCAGAGAGACAATAATTCTTCGGCAGCCGAGCTCTTAGTCAATCATTCAAGTGCTAATAATAAATGTATAATTTTTGGCGAGAACTTGCATGATTCATCTTCTTGCGATTCGGTGAACATAGAGATGAAACGAGATCATTTAAAAAGAAATAAATTTTGTTTCTTTTGTTTTTCAGGTCAACACTCAATTGCATTTTGTCCAAAGCTTAAAAAAGAAAAAGGGTGTTCGTTTTGTGGTTTAAAATCACATTCTAAAACACTTTGTTATAGGTTTTATCAAAATAATTCGGATAAAACGACTTCCAACTCGCGTAAAGAAGAATCCAATGATTCTGTTGCTAGCGTATCTTCTTGCCAGACCGAAACCAAAACACAGAGGGTTTTAATGCAAACTGCGTCGGTCGTTGCTCGTTATAATAAACAGTTTAGAAATTGTCGTTTGTTAGCCGATACAGCGGCGCAGAGGAGTTTCGTTGAGAGGAAATTTTCGAGATTATTGAAACTCCCTGTCATTCGAAAAGAAAAACTATCGGTCTATTCGTTTGGAGATACATCTCCTGTCGAAAAAACGTTTAATGTAGTCAAAATAAGGTTAGAAAATAAAGATGATCCAAATTCTTATTTAGAAATAGAAGCATTAGAAACTGAAAAGATATCCGTTGCGCATATTCCCCCGCCTGACATAGATATTTCGATTTATAGTAAATATTTGAAAGGCTTGAAATTAGCTGATACAACTAACAGTGATGCTAACGTTTCAGTTTTAATCGGTACTGATAACTATTACGATGTCATGACGGGTAGAATTAAACGTATTAGTCGGAAACTTGTAGCTGCTGAATCTCTCTTTGGGTGGTGTTTAATTGGTATATCAGGCCCCCGAAACAAAAACTCTAGTGATTCTTTCGCTATGAAAGTAGTTGTAGAGGAAGATATTTCAAAACAATTAGAAGCATTTTGGCAATTAGAAAACCTTGGAATTGAACCAGTAAACGAAAATTTAAATTGTAAGGATAACAAAATTTTACAAGAGTTTGAAGAGAATATTCAATTCCGAGATGGTAGATATGTAGTTAAACTTCCTTGGAAGGATAATTTGAAAGAGTCACTTGATAATAATTATGAAATAGCTCATGAAAGATTTTCAAAATTGTATCATAAATTTAAAAATGACCAGTCTTTATACACTGAATATAAGAACGTAGTAGATAGTTATGTAGAACAAAACATAGTTGAACGTGTTCCTAACTCAAATGCAGTAGGTGGCGCGGAATTTCATTTACCCCACAGGGCAGTAATTCGGCATGATAGGGTGTCTAGTAAACTCAGAATTGTCTTTGATGCTTCTTCGCATAAAAGAGGCAAATTTTCATTAAAGGACAGTTTGCATATAGGTCCCAATTTGTATCCTGATTTATTTGAACTTTTATTATCATTTAGAAAGCATCCAATTGCGTTTACAGTTGATATTAAACAAGCATTTTTAAATGTAGAGTTAGATGATTCTGATAAAAATGTAACAAAATTCTTTTGGACTGACAATCCAGAATCCTTTTCAGAATCTTTAGAAGTTTTAAGATTTAATAGAGTTTTATTCGGAATAAATAGCTCACCCTTTCTGCTGACTGCAACGATAAAATACCACTTGAAGAAGTATTCTTCTCTTTTCCCACAAACTCACGAACTGTTAAACAAATTTGTTTACGTAGATGACGTCTTAGGAGGTCAAAGTACTGTGGAATCCGCCTATACAACTAGCGTGGAATGTGTCTAGATTTTTAGCGAAGCAAATATGCCTTTGCACAAATGGGCTACTAATTCTGCTGAATTGCGTGAACTGTAGGAGAAGAATGGTTTCTCTATTGAAACTTCATCGAACTCTATTGGTCAAAATATGATCAATTATAAAGTGCTTGGTATTTCCTGGGACACTGATAGGGATGTATTTTACTTTGACATAGAAAATCTTCTATCATTTATATCGAAAGGGACTGATACAAAAAGATTTTTGTTACAAGTTGCTGGTCGGATCTTTGATCCTCTAGGATTGATAGCTCCCTATGTGATTCGTTTGAAGGTTCTTATTCAAAATGTCTGGGAAATGGGTCTACTTTGGGATCAGGAAATGCCCCAGATTGTTAAAAAGCCCTTTAAAGAATGGTGTCATGAACTTAAAGACCTTCATTTAGTGTCGATTCCTCGCTTTTATGACTTTACGGACTCGAATGTAGTTGATGTGCAACTTCATTCCTTTTCCGACTCGTCTAAAAAGGCCTATGGAACTGTAATATATTTTCGAGTCGTCAGGACTGATGGGACTATTTCAACTAGTTTTGTGAGTTCTAAGAGCAGAGTTGCCCCTTTAAAGACTCTTTCTCTGCCGAGATTGGAACTGATGGGAGCATTGCTCTCTGCTATGTTGTGTGACAAAGTTTCCAAAACTTTAAAATTCGAAAAGTCCTGCTTTTTTCATACAGATTCGTTTATCGTTTACCACTGGATTCAAGGGGAACCGTTTCGTTTTAAACCATTTGTTAAAAATAGAATAGAAGAGATTCAAAAACTGACTGAACCATCGAAGTGGCATCATTGCCCCGGAAAGGAAAACCCTGCTGACATTTTAAGCAGAGGAATTTCCGTAAGGGAATTGAAAGATAGTGAACTTTGGTGGTATGGACCTCCTTGGCTTAAACAAACAGAACAGATTTGGCCCAAAATCGAGAAACAAAACGTAAGCAGTCTAAATCTAGAACTCAAAAGTAAATTTAGAGACATTTCTCAGAATGAAGTAATTCTCGAAAATCGCGAAAAACTCTTGAACATAGATAAATTTAGCAGTTATCTCAAACTATTGCGAGTAACTGCCTTTGTATTCCGATATATATATAATACCCGAAACACCTTAAAGAAAAGAGGTGCTGTCAACACTGAAGAGTTAAAAAAGTCGAAAGAATATTGGATTAAAGAAATCCAGAAAGAAACTTATGGGTCTGAAATAATAGATTTAGAAAAAACCCAAAAGGTTAGCGATTGTTCCAATATTCGTTCTTTAGTACCTTACTTGGATGATAGACAAATTTTGAGAATAAAAGGGAGACTAGATGAATCAGAACTTTCCCTTGACGAGAAACAGCCCATTCTTTTACCTCAAAACTCAAAGTTTACAGAATTGTTAATTTTGCGTGTGCATACAAAGAACTTCCATAGCGGAGTAACAACTACTCTGGTGATGCTCAGAAGAAAGTTTTGGATATCGAAGAGGCGACAACTCGTCAAGAAAATAATTAAAAAATGCCTAATTTGTAGAAAATACAGTTTAAAACCAGCTAATCAAATAACAGCACAACTTCCAAAAGATAGACTTTTAGAAAATCCTCCCTTTGAAATTTGTGGTCTTGACTTCGCAGGACCAATACTTTATAAATGTGATAAGGAAGTCAAAAAATGTTATATTGCAATTTTTACCTGTGCAGTAACTAGAGGCATACATTTAGAATTGGTTTCATCTATGTCAACTAAACATTTCTTACTCGCATTTAGACGATTTATCTCTAGACGAGGCAGTTGCAGCGTTGTTTATTCAGTTAATGCCAAATCTTTCAAGGCCGCATTTAAGGACTTGAGTTACTTCGCCAAAATCTTAAAGAACTCTGAATTTAAAGATTTTATTTCTTCTCGTGGAATTACTTGGAAATTTATTGTAGAAAGAGCGCCCTGGTGGGGCGGATTTTACGAACGTCTTGTGAAATCGGTGAAAGATCCACTCAGAAAATTTCTTGGAAAAGCTCTACTCGCATTCGAAGAACTTACTACTATCTTAGTTGAAATCGAATATATTGTCAACTCAAGACCTTTGACATATGTGACTGACAATTTTTCTGAACCAAATCCCTTAACACCTCTCGACTTCCTGCAATATGGAAGAAAAAAACCAGGATTATCCACTTCATTTCGCTGAACTCGTAAACGAAGTATCTAATAGAGAATCCTTGATCAAAAGGAAACAATATCAAACGAAGCTTTTAAAACACTTTTGGAACAAGTGGAAAACTCAATATCTTTTTGACTTGAAAACCGTTCATCATTTTAAATCACCGAACATTCACAAAGATGTTAAAGTCGATGATGTTGTGCTCGTCGAAGGGTCTTCTAAGTCCAAACTTCTCTGGGACTTGGGAACAATTCAAGAAACTTTTCAAAGCCGAGATGGACATATAAGAGCCTGTGTCGTGAAAACTAAAAAGGGACTTTTCAGAAAACCAGTGCAATTAATATATCCCTTTGAACTCAATGAATGAACTGGTTTTTCGTATCCCTTGATGATGAATATATTGTGAAAAAATTAATTGAAAATAATTTGATACATAATCCTAACTTTATACTTCAAGCTTTTATTCTTTGTATAACTTGAATTTTGAACTTTAATTCGTTAATTTAGCTTGTGTTTGTGAAAATTGTTATTTTTCCTTTTTCTAGATATAGTAATTTTGTTTATCTCAAAGTAATCCAATTTTTAAAGTTGTAATATTGTTTGATTACAATTAAGCTAATGAGAATAATCTTGTATGTAATTTGTAACTTTCGTATGTTAAGCATTCAATTATTTTTATTATTATCGTTGATTTGAATTAGAATTTCCTTATTTATGTATTTACTGTAGCAACTCTATAGATTCTATTGATGAACTCTGAAGAGTTCATGGTGGGGAGCTGTGGAAAATACCGCAACCGATGTAACCATCTTGCCTCAACGCCAGAGGGAGCTGCTCTCCATCATAACGATGTTACTTTTAATAAGCCATCTGGTACTTTTTTTGTTTGTTTTTGTACAAGGAAGTTGTAATTCGTTTCGGGTCGATTTAATCGGCCAAATTTATAGATGTTGTTTTATTAAATATTTTAAAATTTAACTGCGTATGGATTTAGTGAGTGTCAGTGTCCGTTACTGGAACCATTAATTATAGATAGTTAGCTAATTGCTATTTTTTCTTCAATTAGTTCATCAAACGAATTTTTCGTATCGTTACTTCATGTAATTTTGGTATGACATATTGAGCTTAACATAACTTCATATGTATTCTAGTCTGAAAAAATACAGCTTTCGAAATTGGCCAAATGTCTGCCATCTAAGTGTTTGAACACCCGTCGAATACACAAATAAATGATGGCATTTTTCTTTTACAAATCGTAGGCCAAACTATTTTGATCAATTTTTGTAATTGCAAAATTATGAATCAATTTTTTGATACATTAAATACAATTCTGTGTTTATGTTTTTAGTAATGCTATATTATAGTTATTAAATTTAAAGATGATCCGGGGTCCTTTGATACGATACAAAACAATCATCAAAAATTTAAGTACTTCTGATAAAGTACAAATTATTCATTTTTGCTTGATAGACGTATAAAATAATTTATGTTTGTATTTATCCAGAAATAAATTTTTTTTTGCGGTTAAAGAAATAGTTCTTCTCGACCATTTTCATTTGCGTACCTTCCATCATCACGCGTATAGTGACCGGGTGTGCTTGGGCTTGGTTTTATTAACTTCACACTAGAAGCAACACGAAGGCTATTGGTGACGGTCCTCGTAATTTTGAGCCTCGGTTAAGTGACGAGGATGACACCCGAACTGGAAATTCCATTTCCTACCTTCCACACCACGCCTACGGGAGGAAACTGGCTGATCGAAAACCGCATTACACGAGTTCGATGACTTATCTACACGGCTAACGTGGCTATAACTGTGTGTGAAATAAATTACGATATGTTCCATCTATTGTATAATAATAGATTAAACATATCGTGAGAAGATAATAAAATAGGTACCCAGTGTCTGGGATTGTATCACATGACTAATCCTCCAGTCTGGGGGGGATTTAAAGACAAACTTTCCATGGGCAGGTACAATCATCATGTCCGCGAGTCATCCTAGTAATCCTTTTCTCACCCACGGGCTTACGTGTCTTTGGTAAACACGAGTGACACGTTCCCATGACAACTTTGTGATCCTTCTCTATTTTCCACACTCCTTCTTTTCAGCCTATTTATTCTCTCATTTCCATTTCAATAAATACGTCTAGATTACATATTTACCTTATTAGGCGCAGCATGGCTGCATCAGGATCTTGCGCCATAAGACTTCTTTATGATTCTTACGTCTCCAAACAATAATAAAATAATCTTTTTTTTTTAAAAACAAAAAGTTGGTTTCTATATTCTATATGTGTGAATAAAAACGTATTCATACTTAACGAAAAATTAATTAGTGAAAAATTTTAAAACAAATATTTTCATTTTTATATTTTGATGGAATATGATTGTTCACCAATGACTAAAAATAAGAACGCATTGAAAGAAATATTATCGCTCTATAGTATGTATTATCTTTCTCATTGTGTGGCAAAAGTTTTATCGGGCTGTTTTAAACAACGAATGGAATAGAAATCTAAGAACAACTTCAAAATATCAATGACATATTCCCAATTCAAGAAAAAATTTGTTTCTACCACAACGAAATTACTTATTATCATCCATTTTCTAAGGCTTTACAGACATCCGTGAATTTTACTTTGCATTCATTATCTGCTGAGTATCTTGTTTGTCTGCAGCATTTTACTTTGTTTTTATCTCCACTTTTGTCCACCATAGTTGAATGATTCGCAGCAAGTTCTATTTTGTGTCAGAGAGAAAGCAAAAAATAAAAAGAAAACTATTTTTGATCTTACTAATTCACTGTTGTGAAGGAATTCTTAAAAGTTTATTTTTTTTTTTGTTTTGAAAAATTAAAAAATGCTTCTTTTGCTATTCGTAAAGAGCAAGATTTGAATTTACGAAATACTTTTTCAAATTCTTTATAAAAATATAACTTTTAGATAGTGAATGAGATAGAAGTTCTGTAATACAAAGGTAAAGATATTTTTATAAATTCCATAAATTAACATTATAAGGTTTAGTTATCCAATGTACATGAAAAATAATCAAAATAAGAAAGTGATTGTTATGTACGATTTTCGCTCTCCGTGAGTGACAAAAATAAAGCCAATGCTTTTTGCAACCATTTACATTGGAAATGTCTCTAACGCTCAAAATGTTTCGGTTTGGTCAAAAGACAGATCCGCTTCTAATCTACAAAATAAATGCATTCTTAGAACAAATATAGTCAATTTCTTGTATTTTTTGTACAACATTTAGAGAAAAAAAGAACGTAGAATCAAGCAAAAAAAAAAAAAATTAGTCAATTTAATTGTTGACCAAACATTACGATATTTCAAATATTTCTTTGAAATGATATTTACTTGTACCACAGGAAAATCGTTGACACATACTGTTCATTATTTGGAGTTAGAACAAATTTAATTTGAGCAGTTGCTGCGATGTTTGAACTCTTAATACTTTTTTATAATAGATTATCTTTAGAAATTTTTCTAAAAATTTGGTTTCTTATTTTTGTAATCATTCAATTCTGTACGATTTTTCTTTAATAAGTCGTCCATAAAACTTTTCCTTCCTTCTCTTTAGAATTTACTTTAATCAACGCCATTTTCAATTTATATATTTTTACTCTAATTGTCTGTGACAATAAAAAAGCAATTTTGAAATCCATTATTGATGCGAGTGGAAATTTTATATATTGCAACATTAAAATATGGATAGTAAACTTTGTTAAATTACAATGCAAAATCAACTATTTGAATTATTTTGTATATTTAAAATCTATTGAATACATTTCAACTAGTTTTATTCCTTTATTTTTTTAATATTTTTTCATCCTGCTATTCAATAGATTTGATGCAACAAAAATCGCAAAATATAATTCGGTGTTCTCTTTTCAGAAAACGGGATTTGAAATTTAAAATAGCTTATTAATAAAACAAATAATATTAATAACTTTCGTATAAGAATTTCATGTTTTATTTCCAATGTCATATACGCTACCCTCCTATACAAAAATGTCGTCAACTTGTTGAGTTTCGATATAACTAATTCCATACAAAGAAATTCATTCACTTTCAAAGAAAATTTTTTATTTGATTCTAGTCGTTATATTTTGTACATTTGAGTCTAATTTTCAGTAAAGATAAATTCAATATTCATGAAAGCTTAGTTTATATATATAAAAGATATGTATTCATAGGAAACGAAAACATAAGAAATGGAAACAAATTTTAAAAATTATTTTCTAAATTTGTTAATTTCACGTTACTTTAAAACTGTACTGATAATTAAAACTTGCATATATCTTTTCCTTTTTAGCACGCTCTATTTGATATTCATAAAATAATTATAATAAAAGATAATAATAGTTTTTACATCTCACGCATCTTTTTGAAAAATACTAAGTGGAATACAGTATAACAATAAGATTTTTGAGCAATATGTTTTAAAACATCTACACTTGAGGCCATTAAATTTGCTACATCGGGGAAGAATAATATGGCGTACGGCAAACTCACATGAAAGGGTGAAGAATTTATGATATGCTAACGAGAAATATTTCCGCGCAATTAGAAGACGCAAAAAAGAGATACGCAGCACTGAAGCACTCTTTAAAAGAAAAGTTCTGTATTGGATTTCTCATTCGTATAGCGCTTTGTAAAGTCGAAATTTGCTTATACTATCGAGTTATGCCTGGATTAAAAATAAGAAATGCTTTCAAGCTAATGTAGGAATTCGGGACAAGCAAGATCGTTGTTTATTGAGATTATAGATTATCGTTCCATGTTATTAACGAACGCTTAGTTTTAAATACAACCACTGTCAAGTGAATTTGGAATCAATGGTTTTTGATGGTCCTTCTGAACCATTGAAAACTATTCTTCAGTATCCACATTACACGCGCACGTAAACTACAAATACTTTAAGATAAACATTTACTAAACTTTTACATTAAACTTTACTAAAGGGTCTTATTTTTCACCTTTTCGCTAAAATTTAGAACTCATAAATCACGTCACTTTCTTTCTCTTTAAGGTAGCTTACTTAAAATATTAATTTCATTTAATACGGTTGCTTACTGAGCAAATATATTTCGTTTAACTTACTGTAGCTTTCTTAGCTATTTACTGTCCCTTAAATTTCATATGAGAGAAGACAAACTCTTTAATAATAACAACAACTTAATTTATTCATTCAAAAAAATTCTCGATGCGTTACCTTGCGGAGTAGTACAACTAACGGTTAACACTCTATCAACCTTCGAAATACATTTAATAGCAGTTCCTTTTGTGTTACCTTGGTGATCAGTCAAGTTTTCCGTTAGCACTCAATCACCTTGTGATTTACACCTTTGTCGAGTATCAACTCGTTTATCTCCGTTCCGCACGGAAAACTAGTCTACTCGGCTCTGTGGGGATCGTATAACATCCCATGTTCACCCCTTTGCAAGAAATCCCCCTTGCTGGCAGGCTCTAAGCACGGGAGAAAACACAATGGTATGCGAAATCTCCACGCTCTATATTGAGCAACGCCCATTTATACCAGACATATTGCCAGGTCAGCCGTGTAAAGTACATCCAAATTCACGGACCATTAGACTGGAAATGGGTGTGTTTGCAACACATCTAGAAATCGCTCGTCTGGTGAGGCGACATTTGCTGCAGCTTTACCTGACAGCACAACGACGAATATCTTGGCTTCCTTAGACAATGCATTATAGAGATAGGCGGCGACTAAGTTGCGCCGAAAAAAAGAGCAAGATAAAAGAGTGGCGCAATGTAATCTTTTCAGACGTATGGCTGTTCTGTAGGCAGCATTGTGATGGCCGTATACGTATCTGGAGGCCTAGAGGTAGCTGCTAGTCTCCTGCTTACATTCGATATCGGAATAGGGTCTGCTAACCTGGAGTGAAGATTTAGGCTAACACAAAACACTTTTATCTCTACTTCGAATGGGCGGTAATTTGAGCGTCGATTGGTACATTTGTTACATCTTACGTCTAGTAGTTGTTCCCTATGTTCGTTGTCTTCCAAACGCTACCTTCCTTCAAGATAATGAAAGACCCCATTTTGCAATTCATGTTCTGACCTCCCTCGATACACAGTTTATTCGACTATTGCTATGACCTAAATGGTCTCCAAATCTGTCACCCACTGAAAATATCTGGTCATTGATTGCTAAAAGTAAACCCGACACTACTCTCCAATTAATGAGGAGGTGTGGCCGAAACTTGAAACTGCATTTAGTGATTTGCCAGTTTCTGTCAACCAGGCCCAGTTCGACTCATATCGTAAACGGGAAAAGGTTGGTTTAAAAGCCAAATTAGCAATTTCTAATAATCCACCCTATTTTTAAAACATAAAACTTCTTGAAAAAATCAATCATTTCTCTTTATGTCTTACGGTTTATGCAAAATAATTATATTTTTTGCATTTGCTTTTCCTTAGGTATTGATATTTTAATGGACAGCAGGGTATATAAAAATCACACAATGTCATATCTGTGATTAAAGATAGATTTATTTTCGTGATGTTTCGGATAACATGTGTAAATCCAAATGAAATGCGATATCGTACTTCCTGCAATTTCATTTTATTACAAAATTTCTAATCACAATTTTTATTTGAATCCTATATCGAAGCCAATGTATTATAAAAGAAGCTAAAAAGAAGCCATTCATATCAAGTCAGTTAAATCTTTGATGTTCAAACCAGATTTCATTCTAAGCAGTAGTATTCAAGTGCAAAGGATTTCATTCTTAAAAACAGTCTCACTTTGAAGACTTCAGTATTTTTACAAAAATGGATTCAATAGAAAAAACTTAACTGTGTGAACAGCGCAAAAAAAGTTTTTCTCTTCACTCTAGTTTAAAAGGACATTTGAATACTCACTTCGAAGAGACACCTCGTGTTTGTGACATTTGCAAGAAAAAACTTTTTCAAAATGACAATTTACAATCTCAATTACGAACCGATACAAAAAGCAGGCTTCAAATTTGTGTAATTTGCAACAAAGGTTTTACTTTAAAAATTATTTAATGAGGCATAT